>OY757939.1:3353142-3363142 GCA_963585895.1 Sepioteuthis lessoniana
GTTAAATAAGATAAGGTAAAGATATATATAAGAGTCAGCTGAAAAGTCTATAGGCTGACCAATACACTCTCACAAAATGTGACCAGATGAGGTTTGTTTTTCAACATAACATCATTATGCTTCTTTCATCGGTTTGTAGTGCTTGCTTCTTATTGGTAAAAAGAGTTATTAACAGTAGACATGACATCATCATATGAACTCCTCTGTCTATGAACTTTTCATCCCACTCTCGTGTATGTATGTGCTTGTGTGTATGTATATGTAAACATTTTAGTCGATGTATTCTGATGAATATAAAAAATATCTTTTCAGACAGCTACATTTATTTACCATTACATTACATCACATAAAGGGTAGCGGCAACATCAGCGCTTCATTTATTTAGTTTGAGTTGTTTTCTGAACTCTTTAGTCAATCTCCTTAATATATATATATATATATATATATATATATATATATATATATATATATATATATATATACTTAATTGAACCTTTGGTAAACGCAAATTCATATCAACAAACAAATAGGGGAATCATCTGTATAAAAGAGACCAAATTATTTTTAAAAAAATTAAAGAATGCTAGGGTCCTATCTTCAGGTACTATTGTAACATACCCATGATACGGATAAGTGAAACGTACATAGAATGTTCATAACATATATACATAGAACATAGGAATCCCGAAGCACGAAAAACACTTACGACTTCTTAGTTCAGGTACTAAACTTTTTTTTTTATTACCTTTGAGTTAAAAGGTTTTTCGACATAAGGAGAGAGGCACAATCTTTCTATGCTGACTTTTCTATCTGCCCCCCCCCCATCACGTGCGCACCCGCCACAAGGTCACTGGCCTGGCTTCGGCTAGCTGGCGAAAGTCATCCTTTCCTGTTCGGAGGCTAGTTCTCAACTAACTGACTTTTTTCAAATCCCCCCAAATCCTCCGTGCACGCTTCCGGTGCATGACGTCATTCACATCCCCTGGTCCTGGGATTTTTATTTTGACATCTGTGAACGACACAACCTCCCTGCGCGCGCGTCAACACCTGTGCTCAAGTTTGCACCAAACTAACTCATGTGCTGAGCTGAAAGGTTCTCAGCCTAACTAAACCCAAAGACAAGATATATAAAACGAAATCCCTCGGCCATTATATAACACTATTCATACAATCCCACCGGACAAACGTTTAAAAACGGATAATACAAATAGGGAAAAGTTTTCTGTTCTGCATAGAGGTAGGAGTAAAATCCATTTGAACATCTTAGAGGCGATCTACATTTTTTTAAGATAGCCCCTTATTATGTAGACAGAGAACCAGTCATAACTCATAGTTTGGGAGGCATATTAGGTGTGATATAACGTTCCCCATTTTTTTTCTTTTTTGACACATTTTGTCATCATATTCCCTGTTTGTATTCCCCATTTTTAGGCGTAGTTCCGGTGGGATTGTATGAATAGTAACGGATGAAAGGGCCCAAGTATTCTTTTATTTAAAAAAAAATAATTTGGTCTCCCTTATACAGATGGTTCCCTATATATATATATATATATATATATATATATGTGCGTGTGTGTGTGTGTGTGTGTGTGAAAGAAAAAGGAAAAAAATGAACTGATGAACAAATTATTTTAAAGTATGAGAGAAATTTATATACTCGTATCCATATTTATCAACCCCTCCGCCCGGGCAGGATATGACACAAGATCAATTTTTAAGCGGAGTTTAACAGGTTTGAATTCAGAGTTTTCCTTCTCCTAGACTAGTTGCCTCACAAAGGTTCTTCAAACCCAGTCTACTCTACTATTTACCCATAGCGGGAGGGAGAATAATTGGATTCATACCTTTCCCAAGGGTATTAGTGCTATGTGAAATGCAATCAGTCTCGACCAGGATTTGAACTCGTGTCGCCGTGTCCATTTCTTTCGACGATAGCCATTACACCACGGGCACCTCCTAAATTTATTTACTCGTATCTAAGAGTTTGTCTTCTGCTTTTTGGCGTTGTGTATTATCTATTCTTATTTAGCATTGAGTATCAACGTCGTCTTTTTACCCAGTCGATGTTCGAAATGCCTTTTAGCCATTAAAACCACCACCACCAACAACAACAACACCACTACCACCACCACCACCACCACCACCAACAACAACAACAACAACAACAACAATAGAAAACCTGAATATAGCTTAGTAGAAAAAACCCTAATGGAGAAACAAAAGCGCTATTAATAGCAGACCTAAATCTGACATAATAAAAAATATTCATGGACAAACAAAAATAGATATGATCCAATAAAATAGCCTATTTAGGTTATGTCAGAAAAGAAACGAGACAGCACAGCACAGAATAACAAAATACAGCAAACAGGCCCAGAAGAAGTTCACATGTTGGAATGAATGTGTGAGAAAGATGATCCCTCGGCAATTGAGCCAGATGCTAAAATTTGAATATACAGACAAATGAGATGTACAAAGACCAGGATCTGACCGGGAAAATAAAACATACAATTAGCAAAGAATTTGAGATACAGATCATGGCCAGACTTCAATCCCGATCAGACTTCAAAGCAGTCAAGGAAAAGAAATGAAAGTGCCCACTTATGGAATTTGCCATTTCATCTTATCAAAGGGTAAAAATAAAATAAAAATCTTGATATATACCAGGACCTGCCTCAAGAGCTAAAAACGTGATTAAACATGAAAATGACTGTGATATTAATAATAGTTGCATCCTTTCTCATAATCTTGAAAAACCTGGTAAATAAGTGTGAATCAATCGGAAATCAGAATAATTATTGGTTTTATCCTGACAGCGACATGACTAAAGCCTGAATAGCCAAAAGAGTTTTGGGTAGCTGAGGAGACTTTTCAGAAAACCGTCAGTTATTATTGGATGGAAAACTCGCAAAGTGTAAAATATAAGGAATTACTCTTAATTTTTTTTTCAAGTAGTTGGCAAGAAATAGGATATTTTTTTCTGAAATTTCAATGTTAGCGAACAAAATCGCTACTAAAATGCGAGTAAATTTTTTAAAAAAAGTAAAAAAAAAAAAAAAATAGAATAAATATACACTGCTGGCGAGATTCCTCTTTTTTGAAATTTTTGCTTCGATACATTTATGAAGTTAAAATTTATTCGTGTGGAAATATATATCTTCAAGTGTTATCGTTATTCTAAATACTCAAATCAAGAAAAGATCGGGGCGGCCATTTTAATGCTTTCATCTCTTTGATGAAAGATTGGGAAAAATGTGAAATGTAGAGGGAAAATTTTAATAAAAAAAGAAAAAGAAAATATTTCTACATGATCATAAAACTTTTTAAAGAAAAGATTTAACTTTAATTTGAAGTTGCACTTCAATGAAAAATACTTTAGAACATCGAAGAGAAATATTTACTGATCTAAAAAGTTATGATTCTGATATGAACAATAGGATTATTTTTGGCGAAACAAAAGTGTAAAACTGTTCGAATTGAAAATGTCATTTATTTTACCTACAACAAGAAATATCAAGTAGAATATGAACTTCTTTATTGCAGTAATCCTCGGTGAAATGTTCTAATCAAGTGGTACGAATATCAATGTTTTGAACAACTCTATCCTAAAATTTACCCCACACTACTATCAGAGAAATTCCAGATATTTGTGGCGTAAATATTGTCCTTGGCAATTGACCTGGTGACCCAAGTTTAATTTTGGATGTGGTTGTTTGCATATCACATGGCGTTTGGGAAAGGTATGTCAAATTATTCCACCTAAAGCTTTGGGTAAATAACAAAAAGACTGGAATTCTTGAACCTTGGTATGCTAAGTATTCTTGGAGAATTCAAACCAGTTGGACCTCATGTTATATCTTGTGTTAGCGTGGTTGGGCAAACACAGATTTGTATAAATGCATCTAAACGTCACAGAAAAATATATGGACTGACATCGCTTTGCTTTCTTCTGCAAAACGAAATTTTTTCACAACGTCATTATCATTGATCCTGCATTTTCACACCGTCAAATAAGAAAATGAATGTAGTACTTGTAAAATGATTGCTCCGAAAATAATGCTTCCTTTTTTTCTTATGTTGTCTTATAAAGGCAGATTTGGTTGAGCCTTTGTGTCAGTAACACATAATTCTTTTCTTGCAAAGTTATATAAAACATCTTTGCGTCAGTCAGGCAAAATGACGCCTGGCATGAAAGCAGATATGTGCCATTATTCTTCCAGAGGGAAAGAATTACACTCACAAATATTCCTGTGCACAAACTAAATATTTACGAAAACCAAACAGTGTATGTAATTAACCAACTTCTTAAAGATACTCATTTTCTAAGTGGTGTAAAACTGGTTTTAATCCCGTTTTCCTTCTCCTCAATGGGTTGCCAAAGTAAGATTTAAGAAGCCACTCTACCCTACTATTTTTCCATTGCTGGGGTGGGAGAGAAAAGGTTAATACATTTTCCAAGGGCATTAAATTGAAGGGAAACGCAAATAGATTCGTCCTGGATTTGAAATTGGACCATGGATTCCATTTCTTGCGACAATAACCTTTGTGATAAGGTTAACTTCAAACAGTATACAAAAGGCTGTTTTTGTACACACACACACACACACACACACATTTATATATAAAAAAATATTGTTTTTGTACATACATATACACACACACATACACACATATTTATATATAAAAAAGGCTGTTTTTGTACATACACACACACACATGCACACACACACACACACACACACACACATACACACACATATTTATAAATAAATAAAAAATGTTTTTGTTTACTCTCATACACACACACACATATTTATATAAAAGATCTTGATAAGTTCTCGCCGATTTTCCATGTAATGTTTTATTTAAAAAAATTAGTTAGAAATTTGTCAGGAAAAGTATTTTCCATCGCTAGTCACTACTTTTTCCCATCTTTCTGGCAGCAATTAAATCCCACGTCGGAAAAACGACACGTCTTTAAAGCTAACAGTGAATCGACTCATTTTTTGGCATCGTCATAAGAATGAAAGTACTGCTCAGGAAGACCATGTGCCATTGATCGGAATAAGTGATAATCGAACGAGGTAATGTCTGGTGAGTTCGGTGGAAGGTGTAAGACTTCCCATTTAAGCGTTTTCAAGCAGGTTTTTATCCGTTGTCATTCTTCAAAATCACTTTGTCGTGTCTCTGCTCGTATAGCGGCCGTTTTTTTTTTTATCAATGGTAGGCTTAAACACATTAATTGTAGTCGATAGCGATCTCCCGTGATGGTTTCGTTTGGGTTGAGCAGTTTATAATAAAGTACACCCAGCTGACCCAAACAAATTCAAAGCAAAAGCTTTGGACTATGAATCTTCAGTTTTGCAGCTGATGTTGATGCATGGCCGGGCTTACCCCAGGATCTTCAATGCTTAGGATTTTCATAATGTATCCACATTACATTGTCAGTCCTGATATGATGTAAGAATCCTTTTCTTTTTCTGCCGTTGAAGCATCTGTTCACACGTGACCAGACGCCGTTTGACATCTCGCAGCTTCAACTTGCACTGCACCCAGTACCCTTTTGAATCATTCCTTATGCTTTTAAACGTTTCAAAACTAATGATTCTTCAAGTTCACCTTGTGCCTGACTCGATTCTTCATAAAGTAATGCCTTTGATTATTCGTCTTCAAACTTTTTCAGTGCGCCAGACCTTTTTTTTTTTTTTCTTCAACATTAAAATCATTATTTTTGAAGAATCTAAACCAATCTCGGCATGTTGTTTCCGAGAGAACATAGTTCAACAGGAACTCTGTGTGCTTCGGCTGCAGATTTCTTTGAATGAAGTTATGCAGTAAAATTCGCTGCAAATACACTTTCTTTGGCACAAAATCCGAAATGTTTAACGCTATGCAAAACAAAATTGTTTGCACTATAGCGAAATAACATTCACTGAATTTCAAGTTTGCTTATTGTACTTCATTGGAAAACATCGAGAACTTATTCAAGGTTCTAATATATATATATATATGTGTGTGTATGTGTGTGTACGCGCGTGTGTGTGTGTACATGCGTTTGTGTGTGTGTGGAAGAAATATGACAGGAGAACCAAATTTGATTGATTTTTTATTCATTTATTTAAAAAAACAATCAGTCACTTACCAACTTCGGAAAATACTAATTTCGAAGAATTTGAAAAGTTTTTTCGAGAATAGTTGAACGACTACCATCCCTACGTGGTTTTCATGCCAAAATATCTTGGAGAGCCAATCATTACGTGTCTTTCAAAATATTAAAACAAAATTTTGGTATTGCTTGTTATTTAAGAGAAATTTGAAAATTTGAAAGTATTTCTATTGTGTAAATAGTAATGTATTTTTAAGAATTAATTATAACAAAATATTGCATTTTCTATCTGTGTATTTGTGTGCGTGTGTATGTTTGTGCGACAATAATTTTACATAATCGACCGACCAAAATGCTAATAAGGTTACTTTATAAGAATTCCTACTTCTTTCTACACTTTTTCATCCAGACTGAAGTCATTAGCCATTTGATTTTTTTTAGCTGGAATAAATTTGTTGATTTCTTGCAGGATTTAGTTGAATCGACGTAAGTACGTTCATCCTTATAATCGATGTCTGTATTTTATATATATATATATATATATATATATATATAGAGAGAGAGAGAGAGAGAGAAAGAAAGAAAGAAAGAAAGACTGAGACAGAGAGGGAGAAATGCATTTTTTGTGTCGGCAAGAAAACGCATACCTGTCATAAAAATCCAGGGGTTTAGCTTGGATATATATATATATATATATACAATGATTATTTTGACCTGACATTGGCCCAGCGGTTAGAGTGTTCGCCAATGGCCCGGGAGACCTGGATTCAATCCCAGGTCGAGTCATACCAAAGACTTTAAAAATGGTACTTGATACCACCTTGCTTAACACTCAGCATTATAAGGCACGGTTCAAGGGTAAAGTGGAGCAATCCTGGGAATGGAGTAGCGCCCTCCCCTACACCTTGGTGTAGTAGCTATCGAAAAGGGAGCCTTCGGGTCACCCTCGACTATGGTCGCTAACTTTACTTATTATGATCATAAAGAAAACGTCACAAACGTTTTGAATCCTGAAAATCTTTAGAATCCCCGAAAATGCAGAACAATATCACAATATATTTCAAATGAAAGACAAGATATAAAACTCGTTAAATAATCACGATTCAAAATTTCACGTTATAAAGGCAGATTTGTTGAATACTAGCTCAACTGTGTATCGAAAATGTGAAACTGTAAGTCGTCAGTTTTTCACCTGCTTTATATATATATATATATATATATATATATATATATATATATATATATATATATATATATATATATATATGTGTGTGTGTGTATGTGTGTGTGTGTGTATTCATAGGTGCATGAGGGAGTGTGTCTCTTTGTATATGCACGTCTGTATTTGTGTGTGAAAAGTGCAACAGCCGAATAGACACAGTATAGACTTTAGATATATATATTTAAACTGAAACTGATCTATATAACAATTTCTCTCACTCTCTCTCTCTCTCTCTCTCTCTCTCTCTCTCTCTCTCTCTCTCTGTATGGGACCGAGATTAAGTGAAAAGGACAGTCTGTTGATTTTAGCTCGATTTTTAAACGAAGATTTCCGTCTCATTTTCTTTTTCTTATGATACTTATTTTAAACAAAATGCTGCAAATAAATCCGTCAATTTATAGAATCAATCGAGTGGAAAGATACGCGTTTCAAGCGATCGTTTATAGGATTAAAACTAACCAAAAATATATTGTTTTTTTTTCTCTTCATCTTCTAATACTTTTGGATGACGCACTTAATAACAACTCAAACAACATCATATAAGATACATCACGAATAAAAACGTTTGCAAGATGGGCTAGCAAAGCAATGTTAGTGCGTTCAATTCTCAATGCGCCAAATACTGGTATCAAAATAGTAATTAATAAAGCATGTCTACTCATTTTAGCAAATTTTCCATTTGTGAACTTTTGATAATTGTGGAGCAATGTTTTTGAAACCTCATCAGTGCTTGTGCGAATATATTTACTCCATAGTTGCAGTACGTATATATTTATTCCATCTCACACAAACAGGATGCAACATTAGGTCAATTTTAAAGTGGAGTTTAAAAGGTTTGCATTCAGAGCTTTCCTTCTAGACTGCTTGCAATATTAAGGTTAAAGATTCTGGTCTACCGAACTATTTAATAATAGTTGCAGGAGGAAGATTTGGATTCATACCTTTCCGAAGGGTATTAGCGCTATGTAACCTCGCTCAGGATTTGGGTCAATATGAGTAAATAGATGGGTAGACTGCTCTTTAACTTCGGTATGACAACCGATTTAGGAGAAGGAAAACTCGGTATTCCATCCAGTCATAAATTTGGAGAAGGATGGGCTTTACTAGGCTATTTCTACCAAATTCACACTATATCTATTGCTCCCTGTCAACTAAAAGTTGGTTATGGGACAATTGAAGAAGTCAGTAATAAAAACTGTTTTTTCCTATTGTTTTCTTCAGTCATTTTTCCACTGTGCGTATGGCTATCTGCACTTTCATCAAGGATCAGAGTGTAGAGGGTGGGATTCCTGTGTCATATTACCTAACATGCTGAACAATGACATTATTAGCCAATTTGAAATCCAGTGGCGCTATATCGTTCACTTTCGGATTATTACCTAAGGAAAAAGCATGAACCTTCTTATCCCTGAAGATATTGGATGAATAGTACCAATACTGTTCTTCTATAAGGTTGGCTTTGGCATTGAATGACCCACAAATGTTGATATATCATAAAACAAAGAAACAAACCAAACCAAACCAGAATGTATAATATATGAATCCATTGAAATTTAGTAAAATATATCATTAAAATTAGATTTAAAATTTAGAGAATTATTTAATCCCTTTCATATTCATACTTTTGTGTTATTACCCAGGAGAATGTCGTATTGTGTCGATAGAAAATGAATATTTGTGGAGTGGTCCACATAGAATGAGAAAGAAATGGACAATGGGCACCATTTTGGTAGCGTCTTTGTTATTCGAAAGACAGAATCGTCTCATTCTGCGTCACCAAAAGAGAAAAATAGTCAGACCAAGAATGAATCACGAAATTATATATATATATATATATATATATATATATATATATATATATATATATATATATATTGTAGTATGTCTGACCCTGGGTCTTATGTTTTTAAATTTGCCAGACAGAGTGATGGTTTAAAAAAAAACAAGCGATTAATATGGTTATGTTTTTTGTGCATATGGGCCTAATTTAGTGGGCTTTTGAATGTAAGTAAGTTCGTATATATGCTGTTGTGGAGGAGGTGGAAAATCGATTGTTACAATCAGAATGATTTCTTTTTCTCTTAATCCTCGCTAACATTATAATTGTTAAAGGATTTTTTGATGTGAATATAAATTTATATTTTGTGGTGAATTGAATGATGATGATTAAAATTAAAAGCTTTTTTTAGGAAGATTTATTTATTTTTTAATGTATATATAATGATTATGTTATCAAGGGTTATGTGGTATATTATTTATGGGCAGGTAATAAAAAAATGTTAAGTTTTGGGTATATATACCATACCTCCTCTTCTGCCTCAGGTGTGGCATATTTTCTGGTAGGAGTCAGTAGTTTTGTAGCTAATGAGCGACATCGTAGTAAACGAATTTGAATGTCAATCGCGCTATTAGGATCACATTCGACCTAATACTATTTGAGAAGTTAAGAACCCCCTTATTCCTCCAGCTATGGGATAAATAGTACCACAATTACCCTTCTATAAGGATGGTTTTGGCTTTGAATAACACATAAATGTCAATCTGGCATTAAACAAAGAAACTAAAAAATATCCATTAGCATTCATTACCACTTGGTGACCTGGTCACAGAGTACCAAATCATGTGTATCATATTACTACAGTGCAGAGGAAGAGAGATCGAACCCAGTCATT
>OY757939.1:3368142-3425642 GCA_963585895.1 Sepioteuthis lessoniana
ACCATACAAATCAAAGTAAATGTTTTATTTTAGCTTTATGTAATATAACTTAACTTTAGTTCTGTTAACGTGGAAATAATTAAGCATTTACAGTCAGCAACTAAAGGGCAGAAAAGTTTGTTTAACTTTACCGACATACATTAAGAAAAGAATTTACGACCTAAAATTCCCAGATCAAAAGATGTACCCAACTTCCGAATATTTGTTCTTTGACCTGTCTATTTTGTTCCAAATACAGATATTTTCACTAGCAGCTTCCTTTGTTCGTATACTTTAAAAGGTTTCATACTTAGTTACGCCCAATAATGCTTGCAAATGATGCTTGGAAATAATCTATAATGTCCAATTCTCCACCATTTTCCCGTCTTTCCTTACTCTTTCTTACAGAACTATTTAACAAAGAATTTATTTTGCGCTCAAAATAAAACTAAAATTCTATTTTTATCTTTTTTCGCAAGGTACACACCATATTTTTATGCGATCAAAACTTCTCTATGCCATTTATGTTACAAGTTTTGGTCAGGGTATTTACCAAACAACACGGTTTGTGGTTTTCTTGCATTCAGTCGTGGTGAAACTGTCTTAAGAGAGAGGTCTGAGAAAGGAAAAGCACTATCTGTGGGGGTAAGGATTTTGTAGCGTGGATTTATGGATACAACGAGTGAACATAAGTTTTCCTGCTTTGTACTAAACCATTAAGAGGGTGACTGCATCACAAAGTACTCATAATGTTCCTCAATTTGAAGGCAAGGACGAATTCCAATACAGAGTGTATCCATAGTTTAATATTTCGTAGTTACGGGTCAATTAGTGTAACATACAAACCATTGATCATCTCTAAAACTGACTTCAATGGACTAGCGTGTTTAGTATGGTTCACCGGATTAATGGATTAAAGTTGCTTTCCTCTGAATAAGGTGGATAGAAATAGACACGAGTGATTTTATCCTTGGAAAATGGTAGAAGTTTTAAAAAAATCCAGATGATTCATTAAGTAGCAACTCTTTTGCAAGCTAATGGACCCCCAATGCTCTATTAGGCGTATATTCATGAAGTTTTGTGCCATCAATGCATGTACATGTAAATATTGTGGTAAGTTTGACACTCCATAGATATACTTCACTTTTAATGAATGTGATATATTTGTCTGTAAATCAGACATTTAGTCTATGTCATTAATGAATGAAGCTTAGTTGTTTTAAGAGTATTGGTCAGCAAGGATATTTATATATTTATCGCAAGGAAAACATATAGACCTAGGGAAGGTGTGGGCAAGTTTATTATTAAAAAAATGTATATATAAGGAATGGAGAGGAAAACAAACACTAAGAGGGGGCAATAGCAATAGTAGCAAAGAGCAGATGGCTAGGGGCTAATCGTATTCAATCCCAACAGACAATCCCTCTGTTTACAGAGGGAAGGCCGAAAGGATCGAAAGTAAAGAGTCTCTAACACTTTAAGATGAAAAAGCGAATGTGACTGACTCAGAATACTGAATAGGTCAACATTGAAGTCGGCAACACATTCCATTCAATGTTGACCGATTCAGTATTCTGAGTCGGTCACATTCGCTTTTTCATGTTAGAGACTCTTTACGTTCAATCCCTTCGGCCTTCCCTCTGTAAACAGAGGGATTGTCTGTTGGGATTGAATCCGATTAGTCTCTAGCCATCTGCTCTTTGCTATTACTACCCCCTCTTAGTGTTTTGTCCTCCCCTTTTCTCCATTCCTTTACTTTTTTTCCATTTGCATTACCCCTTTTAAATATTTTTCTGGCGTTAAGATCTTGACAAGAGCCAGACGAAACCTGTCGTTCAAATATATACATTTTTTAAATAATAAACATGCCCAAACCTTCCCTAGGCCTATATGTTTTCCTTGTGATCAATAAGTTGTTTACCATTGATAATTTATATATATATATATATATATATATATATATATATATATATGTGTGTGTGTGTGTGTATTATGGCTTGGCTATGTAAATCAAAGATAAAGAAAGAGTGGTCCACGCCGACTACAGACACGTTAATGGCTTATAAGGCCAATGAAGGACAGATAGGCAGGGTCACAGTGAAGGTATACTCTGAAGTTGATATATATATATATATATATATATATATATATATATATATATATATATATATAAATATATATATATATATAAACTGATTTCCATACTAAGAAGAGTCAGTAGGATAAAAATAGGCCCGGGATGTTGTAATTTATACTTTTATTGATCAATTGGTGCCTTCATTTGAGACACACACATTCTTTTGAATTTCATTGAAATGGCAGATGGTAATGTATAGATTGTTTTTCAAATTTCGAAGGATCAAAACTGAACATAATTTAAGAAGTCTTTACCCTCCTAAATTGTGAACCAAAAAAATTAATAAGTTAGAATCATCAATCTACTTTTAATCTAATTTGTAGCCCTTCTAAAATTTCAAAATAAAGTCAGAAAATAGATTAACCTTCCATTGACAGGGATTAATTTTTTTATTCTAATCAAAATTTTCCTCTTTATTTCTCTTGGGTGAATTTCGGTTAATTTCCGACGTTGAAAAAATCAGTTCCGTGGTACTGATCTAGATTTGGTATGGTAATCTAATTTGACAAAGAAAATATTAACATTTTGTTTGTTAAAATTCTTGTCCTGGAAGTATTCGTACAAATATAGAAAATCTTGGCTGATTTTCTATTGTCTTGCATAATGTAACCCCTAAGGAGTCAGAGACATTTTATTAAACAGAGGAAAAAAGAAAATGATTTGAATTTTGGAAGAATAGAGTGTGTAATGGCAGAATGGATTACTGAAATAAAGTGTCGATAAAAATTATATTATTTTGATGAGAAGGAATTTGACAAAAATGAATAGTTATTGAAAAAAGAAAAGCAATGTAATGTCATTTGTTAAACTAAAGCGGATGGTGGGTGAATTGTTTTGACAAGATCGCAGTGTTTCAAACAATTTGAAGTGCAGATCAAAGTTCAAATCTGTCAATCATCTGAAGCGTCTGATGAAAAATCGGAATGGACTATTTCCTAAATTTAAATATGGAATTTCCTTTTTTTTAAACAATCCCAATTTGATACATGTCAGCAAAACTTATTGAAATTCAAATTAGGAGAAAATTGATATTTTTTTGTTTCGTAATCACTATCAATCAGATTTAGATATATATAAATTGACCGGGTTTCTCCCTCATAGTAGAAGAGCAGCCGGACTGAATAGAAGGCAGCTACTAGATTTTACGCACGCAGGCCTCTGACTTAGCGTCAGACTACCCAGAGTGGAGAGGCAGAGAAAGCCATATTGCATGTTGTTTGGACGTGATGTAGTCTTCTTATATAATTGCGGAGGGATATTTTTTTTATATTATCATTTTTCGTTTTATATATCTTATCTTTCGGTTTAGTTAGGCTTAGAACCTTTCGGCTTAGTGCATAAGTAGGTGCAGACATTAACGCAGGTGTTCACGCGCGCGTGGGGAGGATGTGACAAACACATATGTCACAATAAAAACCCCAGAAGGAAATGAGACTGGGGATGTGTATGACGTCATGCCCGGAAGCGATGGGCTGGGATTCTTGGTGATTTTGAAAAAAAGTCGGGAGTTGAGATTTGGACTGAGACGTAGCGAGTTGATTTTTCGGACCTGAGCGAGGTGGACTGCGGGGTGCACACGTGCGTCGGTTAGGTCAGGGAGTTGAAAGCTGACGATGGACGAACAGTCAGCAAAGAAAAATTGTGTCTCTCTCTCTCTCCTCGTGTCAAAAACCTAAACTTAAAGAAGGTATAAAGAGTTTCGTCCCTGAACCAAGAGAGTCGTCAGTGTTTCGTGTTTTTCGGATTCCCAATGTATATTTCACATATTCGTATCTTGGTTCTATCTTGAATATGTTACAATCTTGCCGATAGACAACCTAATGAAGAAGTGAAGAGAGACTGAGATTATACGACACCTAGAGGTAGCTTAGTGCCAGACCGGTGGAAATAAAGGAGCGAAGCAAAATCAAGATGATATGATATTTTAGAGAGACAGAAAAACAAGTAGACCAGCGAGAGACAGAGGGAGAGAGCAACACGTGAGTTGTTGAGCAGTTTTCCCGAAGCTCTTAGTCTTTGACCTTGTACCAGACTGCCCTGAATATAAAAAGCGTAGAAAGCTGATCATAATACAACGCTGCGAAAAAGAAAAGAAGCTGAACGTTTATAAGCACTTGTAAAGTAGTACCAAGGATTGACGAAAGCAAACATAACTACCATTTAAGCTTGCCTTGTGCCTGACTATAGACAGCGAGAATAGAAAATCCCAAAACTTACATGAGCAATTTACGGACTGTTAATTCGTGAACTGGTTTCTGACTAAAACGTATCAGCTCTAGGATGGGTGAAAATGTGTATCATTTTCGAAAGACATTTTTGTCGTACTAAATATTGTTATTTTTGTAAGCCGTGTTTTGTTCACTGTTTCTTGCGTCGACTTTTATTCTTTTTACTTTCTTAATTGTGCGGTCTCATTCGTTTACCCTCGAATCGAGGACTGAGAGTAGCGATTGACCTGTTGTCTGGATCTGAAAAGCACAACTCAGGCAGATAAAGAATCGATCGTGTCATCTGAAGGTATATACGTCCAGCGGGACAATCAGCAGATTGGAAGCAGAATCAACCCCGTTTTTGGCAAGGACGGACGTACCGTCACTTACAAATTGACCTTAACGCCGTAAACGTTAGTTTCGTGCTACTTAATAACATATACAGAGGAAGTCCGCATACACACACAAAACAATATGTTGTCTATATAAGGCTTAACAAAACTGGGACATAAAATGCCTGATTCTTTCTTTCTCGTAATGTAAATATAGGAATATATTTACGCTATCAATGATATAACTGATTTTTTTTAGAATAGACACAGTAAATTTTCTTTTCCCACAAACTTTTTACTCAAGAAATAAAAATTATCGACTTTGTAGAAATGTGTTTCATTCAATCATTTACACACTTTTTGACCACACACACACACATAAAAAAAACAACATACACACGCATAAACATACACACATATATGTATGAAGGACTTTCTATTGTTTCTACGTGTGTGCGGGCGTATAAAACTTGTAAATGACCATTTGAAACGATCTATTACCTCCAACTAAGGATGTTCGATCACAGTTATATCTATCTATCTATCTACAGTAAAATTAGTGACGGTAGCCGAGGGTGACCCGAAGATTCCCTTTTCAATAGCTACTACACTGAAGAGTAGGGGAGGGCACTATATATATATATATATATATATATAATTTTGATTTATGTCTAATTTGTATGTTAATAGATTGATTGTTTTAGCTTTTATATTGTAAGCTTTGCAAGACATGTTACTTATACTAATCTTTTTGTTCGCCTTCTGTTGTCTAAAACATGTTTTTTTATATTGCTGCCTAAAAATGGATTCTTATTGTGTTGCTATTATTATGTCTAGGATAATTTGGGTTTCTTACTTTAATGTAATTGCACAAGAATGCTGCGAGCAATCTTGAACAAGTGCTGGCGGCAACACCCCACAAGACACCAACTGTACGGCCACCTGCCTCCTATCACGAAAACTATTCAAGTTAGACGAACCAGACATGCAGGACACTACTGGAGAAGCAGGGACGAACTCATTAGTGATGTACTCTTATGGACCCCCACACATGGCCGTGCAAAATCAGGACGACCAGCACGAACATACATTCAGCAACTATGTAAGGATACGGGATGTTGTCCAGAAGACCTGCCGGAGGCGATGAACGATAGGGAAAAGTGGCGAGAGAGGGTCAGGGATATCCGTGCTACCAGCACGACATGATGATGATGATGATGATGACTTTATTGTCATCCCTGAGGGAATTCTTTATGATTTCTCCCATTATGGGATGTATTGTTGAGGAAGTTGTTCAACCCATCCTGTATTTGTGTGTATCGATTGTGATTGGGCTATTTTTTGGTATGATGATAGTTTTAGGGTTTTTATTTTTTTTATTAAAACAAGGTCTAAAATCTTATCCTACCCCAAAAAAGCAATCACGAGAACTAAAAATAGATCTTAATATTTGAAAGAACATTTAGATTGATAAAGAAATTTGATGATAAAAAGTACAGACGCCTCAAAATCAAAATTCTTTCCGGATAATGATAACAACAGTAAATTGAACACCTTCTTCGAAAAGATCGAGAATATTAACCGCCAATAAAAAAAAACAAAAAAAAACAGAACATCCTCTCCAACAAAGACAAGCCTTAACAATATATAAGCAAAGACATAGATATGAAAAAAAAAAGCAGTCAAGAGAATCGCCGTAGTCATTTTAGATAAAATAAAAAAATTCTAGACGAAAAAGACATCATTAAAAGTAAACAACCGAAAAATTTAAACCAAACCTCATCTGAATTCGGGGATCACACAACGGATGGCGTCTAAAAATGTAAAAATAATATTACCACGGAAGGAAAATCTTATGACTTCCAAAACCCCCAAACAACATTTTTAAACTGCAATTCAATAACGTAGTCTACTTAATCGAATGTTCGAACTTTAAAAAGGTTTTCAAAACTGAATTCAATTACTGAAGATTAGAGACTTTCTGCACAAAAGCAACATTAAATTACCAGAAAATAGAAAACTCCACATGTAAAAAGACCTTTATTAATGCGGCAGTAAAAATATTAAAATAATGTCAATATATAACGGACTGATGAATACTTGTTACTCTGAATAAAAGAAAAAATCCTAGATAGATTTAAACCAACATTAATCAAAGCCTAAACATAAACATACACACGCTTGCAGGCAAACAGAAACGAACACACACACACACACACACACACATATATATATATATATATATATACACACACACACAAAGACTCTCTTAAAATCTATCGGTTGAATCAAATGCGTTTTCACACATATTAAAACTAGAGAGAAAGGGAGGGAAAAAAACAATAACCCTAAAATATATCCGTGTATGGTTATGGGTGTACATGGATGTATATGTATGTATGCAAATGCACACACACACACACAAAAGTATATACTTGTGTATACGTAAATATAAAAACATTTGCCAAGACCAGAGGTGTTCACGAACAATTGACGCAAATAGCACATTCGCAGACACAAATCCTGGAATTAAAAGGGATCACACACCTATCAAAATAATCTTCACAATAAAAACTCGGATCAAACCCAAACGATTATCAATCTCCTGAGGAAGATATAAAGTCTGAAACATGTGTTAAGCACAAATAAATAAAAAGAAATCTAAATGACAAATTCAGATTCATTTGCGCACTTATTCATTTCAATATATATATATATATATATATATATGTGTGTGTGTGTGTGTGTGTGTGTGTGTGTGTATACGTGGTGCATACGATAGGTTTCCAGAATTTTTTCGTATGTGCATTTAAAATTGTTGTAGTCTTTTCAAAATTCAGTATGTTATTGCTAGACATCTTATGGGATGACAGACCAATTTTTATGAACAGCTACAGCAGCAAATCGAATACAACCTACTAAAGTCTGATTGTCACAGCTGGTCAATTTCAAAAATGTAATCTGACACTTTTGAAGAACGATATGCAATAAAATTCTGTTTTAAACTTGGAAGAAAGGCCACAGAAACGTATGGAATGCTTCAGACTGCTTTTGGACTCTCTTGCATGAATCAAGCATCAGTTTTTTAGAGGCATAAGAGATTCAAGGAAGACAGGAAGTCTGTGAGGGATGATGAGAGGTGTGGGAGGAGTAAGGAAGTCAATAGACCAGAGTTGATTGACCAAAGGGTTAGGCTAAGGGTTAGGGTTACTATGATGAGGTTTTAAGGGAGTTCAGGAAGAGATTCCGTCGGAAGAGGCCAGAACTCTTAAAATCGGGTCAGTGGAATTTCAACCAGGACAATACACCAGTTAACTCGTCCATCCTTGTCACAGACTATTTGACCAAGATGGACATCAACACAGTTTCTCACCCTCCCTATAGTCCAGACCTTGCTCCCTGTGACTTTTGGTTATTCGCTAAGGCTGTGACGAAGGTCATTGACACGCTCACACAAGAGTACTTCCTTGGGACTTTTCAGAAGTTGTTGGAACGGCACAATAAGTGCATTGCAGCTGGAGGAGATTACTTTGAAGGGGACTAGAGTTTCCTGTGTGTACTATCAATAAAAGTGTTATATAGCCACATAAAACATATACATCTGCATGCAGAATCATAACGACGACACAATAATAAAGACGAGCGACACAGTTCACTAGAAAAATATACCTCTCACTTTATTGAAAGGGTTGTCTGTGAGAGGGAGTTGGAGACCGAACAGAACTGCAGCATATTTATCCCCACTCTATTGGCCATAACCGCGTTTCTTTCCCGTTCTGCTAGGGTTCTCAACCGGGGATCTGGGAACCCAGCCTCTCTGGGTGCTGGTTTTCTCTACTGCATCTTATCTCCAACTCATCTGATCTCCAACTGTAACTGCTCAATCAGGAGCCTGAGGGCCCACTCTGCTGGGTGCTGGCTTTCTCTACCGCATCTTGTCTCTAAATGGTCTGATCTCCAACTGATTAAATTTTCTGTGCACTGAGTTATATAATAGTTCAACCCCCACCTTCTTGTGGGCGTCACAATTTGGCACTCATTCAACCTGTCCACGGTCAAGTTTATAATATCCTGATATTCCTCGACCGGATAGACCTGTTATTTACACATGTGCATTTCCTATTTAGACAGCCCGGCCGGGTCGTAGGTCAATATACAACAAAATTGCCCATACGAAAAAAGTCTGGAAATTTATCGTATGCACCTCGTATATATATATATGATTTGGCATGAAATAACCGTCAATGGTTGATATGCTTTTAGAAATAACCTAAATTAACCTTTACATAAACCATTTTTTTGTTTATATGATGCTTTAATATTTTTGGTTGCCATTCTGTTTCAATCATGCCTATTTCAGTCGAACCACCAACTAAAAGATGTAACTATCTTATTTCAGTTGTACAAATCCCAATATAATGCTATTCCTCCTCGATCGGGTTTGTCGTTATACTTAATTCAACAAGCTTACTACATTCACCTAAGATCGGATGAATAGTTAATTTCATTCTTCTTCTTCTTCTTCTTCTTCTTCTTCTTCTTCTTCTTCTTCTTCTTCTTCTTCTTCTTCTTCTTCTTCTTCCTTTCTCGGTATAGGTCATTGATTTTCGTATAAGCTTAATAATTTATATCACTTGAAGTAACGTATGAACACGCAATAAAATTTTGTCAAATAATTATCCAGTATAACTCGAGGCATAATTTTACGAGAGAATATATTATGGCTTAGGCTGATATATATCAATATATCTATATATCTACTATATATATATATATATATATAAGGAGAGAGAGAGAGAGTGAAAGAGAGAGATAGAAAGATGAGGGAGGGGAGGTTGACAGAAACAAAGAGAAAGAGCAGGAAAATCATAAAAGGAAAGAAAGAACTAAGAGAATGAACAACATTTTATGTAGATGGATTATCTATCTATCTGTCTAGCTAGCTAGCAAGCTAGCTTGCAATACACAGGGAATGGTCTGAAATTTTCATAGGGACAAATGTTCATATAATCATGTCATATCTGTTATTGATGACTTTTTGACCAATGGGATTCAAGCATTAAAACACCCATTAAAAAATCTATTGACTGCAAGGGGGTTATACTGAAAATTAAACCTCATTTGGTCAGATTCCATGCGAGTATCTTGGTCAGCCTATAAACCGTTTAACTACCCACCCCATATATATATATATATATATATATATATATATATATGCGCACGCGCGCGTGTGTGTGTATAAATACGATGGATAGATGGATAGATACGAACAGAGTAGATAGCAAGCCAAATAGCCGTTTGGATAAATCAATTTTTCTTGTAATTAAAATATGACAAAAAAGATTTAATCGATATTTTTTTTTGTCAGTATATTTACAAAATCACAAGTTACACTTGAGATGCTGATACTTGCTTCAGTTTTATTAAATGTTGAGCTAGCTTCTTCACCCTGAAGGCATGAAGAAAGAGTACCCTGTTTTTACAACAGCTATTTTCGGAGAAATATCCTCTTCCTCCTTGGACGAGAGCCACAACACAACAGCAAAACAAGTTTTTGTTAATCACATTGCTGCACTGACACCCAAAAGAGAGACGTAAAAAAAAAAAGAACCCAGAAAATTGGGAATATTTGTTTCAATTAAGAACATATTGAATATTTCAGTATCAAATTCAGAGAGAGAGAGACAGACAGACAGACAGAGACAGAGACAGAGATTCTAAAACATTGCTTTATATCGAATCTTGTTGGTACACATTTCCTTCATATGATTCAATGAATCTTTCGCAATATTTTAGTCACGAGGAATTGGTGTTATTCTTATCTTTGCTGTCTTTAATCAAATATTTTGCGAGACGGGGCATTGTTACTCATGAAAATTCTTTTCTGGCTAACATCCTCATCTTTGTTGTTTTTATCTCAACCTTTTCTGTCGATTAGCATCCTAAGTTTGTTATTTGCATCCCAACCGTTTTCGAGATGAAGTATTCTAACTATTCAATCATATTTTTCAACAAGGGTTCATCTTTTTGTTCTTTCTATCCAAAACTTTTTATAAACTGAAGTAATACTAATCTTTCATATTTTTTGACAAGTATCTTCGTTATTGTTGTTTTTATACCTATATCTAAACGGATAATCTCAACTCACATATTCTAATATTTCTGGATCTTGAAGTGAATATCTTCCCTTCCTTCCCCCAACGTTCAGGGTTGGTATCATTTTTATATGTTCTTTTTCGCCACGCCTTGTGTTAATCGCTGGAATTTGGACTCATTTAATATTATTTTCATTAATTTAACCTTTTCTCAATGCCACACTGATCGAGTCATGCATCTTATTTAAAATATATAAAGTGTCTGAACTGGAAAAATGCAAAAACTGAATCCAATCACGAATTTCTTCAGTCTTTTATATGTAAAGTGTCCGGTTTCCGAGTTGTGAAAAGAATTTGCAATGATCAGTGAGATTGAAATCTATGGAACAGATTTAATTTCAAAATGGTTGTATCCACGGAAGAGTAAGAAATGCGCTTATAAATAACGGACGACATTAAAAGAATTTTGTTGCAGTGGAATTTCAGAGTCTGCTAGGCACAGACAATGATTGTAAATATTCCAATGGATTGTTTCTCAATACATTTATTGAATTTTTTCGGTTGACCATTATTTTTACCCTCACATAGGGACATATATTTATGTATTTTTTGTATCCAGATATATACAGGGGACTCCTTAGGGAGTAGTGGCTAATGTTCTAGACTCTGACATTGTAGTTAGCGAGTTTGAACTCCAGCTGTGCTCTTACGTTCACTTTCGGACAGATATAAAGTCATTTATATCTCCAGCAATGGAATAAATTGTACCATTACTATCCTTTCAAAAGGGTGGCTTTGGCATCAAATGATCCATGGATGTTGATATGCTGCTAAAGAAAGAAACCAAACCAAATCCAACAAATATATATATATATATATATATATATATATATATATATATATATAAATTCGACACTTAGAAAAATTGGAAAAAGTAAGATATTCAAAGGATCTATTTATTTATATATGAATAATATGCCAACATTAAAAATTACGGTTTTTCAAATTATTTCGAAAGCGATGTTATTAAGTGATGTCTCACCCGAAAAGTTGTTTTCGAATGAAAACATGAAAAGAAAAAAAATGAGAAATTTCTAATTATTCTATAATCGATCTAGTTCAGAATGTATGTGACGTAATTCATGTTTATTCTTTATCTTTTATTTTCTTTTCCTTTTTTGTTTAAATGTAAAGTATTTGTTGTCGATTTGAAAAAAAAAATGTACTCTTATAAGATTAAGAAGTGATTCAAAATTTTCAAAAATAATGTCTGTGAATGTAATTTAGAAGATTAAAAAATATTATTGTTACTCCTAGAGAGTTTTTTTTACACTAGCGTTAGCTAATGGTCTTTCACTAGAGTTTGTGTGCCAGCAAGTCTCCTCAAGTCTCCAGCACTCTTTTCGGTATTTTGACCAACCTCAATAAAGTTGTTGTCTGGATGGTCTTCATTGATTTTTAAGTCTTTTAGTTCTTTTACCAAACCTTTGGGGATCCGAATGCACCTATCATCATTTGTATCACCGTCACCTTCATGTTCCATGTTTTTTTAATGCTCTAGCAAGGCCTGGGTACTTATCTCTACTATGATTATTTTATTCAGTTGAGAGTTTTTCACAACAGCGTTAGCTGATGGTTTTCCTCTGGAGTTTGAATGACAGCAGGTCTCGTCAGGTCTCATAACTCTTCTGAGTATTTTGGCTGGTCTCAACAATGCTGTAGTTTGGATGGTTTCAATTCGTCCTCATATGTTTAACCATATTATGTTTAAACATATTAAGTATATATGATTTGTAACAGGATAGATTGTAACATTTTAAACAAGCCAAAGCCCAATTGTTAGCAAACAATTTTTTTGTGTTAAAGTATTGTTGTGTAACTTTAAAAATTCAATTTAACATCGGTCATTTGTTTGCACAGAGTTAAATGGCTGAACAATTTTATTTGACCAATAAATGGAGGTAGGAGTAATGATAATGAAGAAATACTCCGCATTTCCCAGAGCTTCAAGACTGAAGCCTCACTATCACATTTTTAATTGTCTTAATCAGGACACTCGTTGGTGTGTGGGGGGTCTAACCCTCCCTGCAGATATGCAATCGGCGTATTCTCCATCACCAGCTGACTGGGTTTAAGTCGAGTTTAATTTGGGGGGGAGGAAGATTTATTCATTAATAAAGTAGTTGTTGGCGACCATAGTCGAGGGTGACCTGATGGTTCCCTTTTCGATAGTTACTACACCAAGGTGTAGGGGAGGGAGCAACTCCTTTCCCTGTATTTCTCCACTTTACCCTTGATCCGTATCTTATAATGCTGAGTGTTAAGCAAGGAGGCATCAAGTACCATTCTTTGAGTCTTTGGTATGACTCGACCTGGGATTGAACCCAGGTCTCCCGGGCCATTGGCGAACACTCTAACCGCTAGGCCAATGTCCGGTTAAGTATCTGAAAATTTAAAGTGTCGTTGATTTCTTGTACAAAGCTAAAAAAAACTATCGTAGATTCCGTTTTGTTATGTCATTATTTCATGGAAGTATGAATAAAATAAAAGGAAATGAATATATTTAGAATCTATGAGTATTTTAAATCTAATGGGACCTCAATTCAAGAAACAATCAAATAAAAACCCCACTGAGAAGCGAATCGAATATTTATTTTGAAATTATTCTTGTATTAAGGGAAATCATACAATTGAATTTGAATTTGCTTGCTACTGATTGATTATTGCCTATAAAAGAAAAATTCTAAACACAATTGATATTTGCAAATCTGGTTGTAACTGCCGTGTCAGCGAGAAATGCACCTAAAATACAACATACTTTACAAAACCTCCATAATAATAACGAGGGAAATGTTTATTTTGGTTCGACGCAAATAGTTTACAGATTAAAAACACTTGAAATTGCCAATAACAGGAGTAAAAAATATTGTACGGTAAATATATATATATATATATATATATATATATATATATATATATATATATATATATATATTTGGCACATTTTCGAAAACGTCTCGAATACAAACTTACCTGCGGATTGGCAACGTGGAACTAATCGATTGGAAATTATTGTCAAGTTCAAGTCTGAAATACAAACACCTAAAACAGATTTTTATATTTGTGTTCCAAAATTGAAATTGAGATTTAAAAATAATTCTCCCATAAGACGTTGTTTTACAGTACTCTGGATGCTAATCTTGAGGAGAAGAAAATCGGATATTTGTATAAAGTGCTGCATCATGTTACGTTGGTTAGTGCTGGTATTATATATGATAAAATGAATATAAGAGGCGTGTGCTTTTCATTTGTATATGTGAAAGATATTTTGGGGAATTTCTTTCATGTGATTCAATGATTCCTTCAGACATGTTGATATTTCTTGTTTCGATCCCATCATTTTCTGTGGTGAGGTATTATTACCATTCAATGATGCTTTCAAACAAATATTCTCACGTTTTTGTCGATGGGGCTTACGATATTGACATTATCCCCAAATCTGATGGTGAGGCTTCAGTTTACGAGCTCTGGAGAGTGTGGAATACTTCTTTTTAACGATTATTTCCTGGCCCACTCTAACCCGAAGTAGTAGAAGCTGTTAGGGTCCTAAATATGTCTGTTTAAAAATTATTCGTATTCTATAAGACCATGTGAAAAAGGAAAAATCATATTAGGAAACATCATCATCATCATCATCATCATCATCATGTCGCGCCGCCAGCGCGGATATCTTTGACCCTCTCTCGCCATTTCTCCCTATCATTCATCGCCTCCGGCAGGTCTTCAGGGTTACATCCTGTGTCCTCACATAGTTGCTGTATGTATGTTCGTGCTGGTCGTCCCGCTCTTGCACATCCATATGTGGGGGTCCACAGGAGTACATCGCTTATGAGCTCGTCCTTGCTTCTCCAGCAGTGTCCTGCGTGTCTGGTTCGTCGAACTTGTATAGTTTTCGTGATGGGGGGCAAGTGTCCGTATAGTTGGAGTCTTGTGGGGTGTTGTCGCCAGGACTTGTTTAATACTGCTCTCAACATTCTTGTGTAATTTCCGTCCAGCCTCCTCTCCAGCCGCTTCGTAAGCGTCCAACAGTACAAAATGTAACTATGAAAATGCAATGAATGTGTTGTCATACCGTTAAAACCAATCAATCATTGTTTTTATCTAAATATTTTTCGAAATGTATTCCATATTGTTACTATTCAATTTATCGTTTGATTTAGCATCTTCATCATTGTTATTTTGATTTCAGATTTTTCTGAGATGAGCTATACATCTTGTGTGGTCGAGCAGCGTCAATTTCGTAATTGTATTCTATTTTGATTTTTTATTTTCAAATTAAGAAATATATTTAGAGAGAATTTTCTCAAATCGCCATAGGTCAATTAGAACAATCGTTTAACATTATACAATATCACGATTGAGACTAACATTTTAAATCGGGGAATACGTCCACCAAATACGATCCTAAATCTGGATGACATATCACATGGACAGATGAGGGTTACATTGCACCTTTGGGGCGAGCACGAAATGAGTTTTCTTTCCCCAAGATTCCCAAAACTCCGATTGATTGATTTTAATGGTATATCAAACAATGTGGGGTAATTTTATGCTTAAAGGTTAGGGAATCAAATCTATTGTATGTTCCTTGTCATATTTTTATATAGTTGTTTCATAAAAGTTTATTTACACACGGTCTGGACCAATAAGTTAGGCCCATACAGCTACTACCTTTTCGAGTCAGAGTGGACTTGGGAGTAATGGAACTTAGTACTCAGCAGATCTTCAGAACTGGAGCTGAACCATCCGATGCAGTTTAATGTTATAACCAGAACACGTTAAACATTTTGTTCAGGTATATTTTTTTTAAATTTTGTGTTATTTTCAGAACGTCAAGCAGCACAGCAATATCACCGACCGGAGACCAAAAATATGAACCACTAACAGATCTGCATGATAATAAAATTCTACCAAGAACACCACTGATGCTGAGAGAAAATTTACAAAAGAAATGATAATGGGGCGTTAAGAAAGCAGTAAGTGTTATTTTTAAAAGTTTCAGAGTAAAGAATAAATTTGCTTTTAGAAAAGTTTTGTTTTTTCTGGGTACAACTAGTATATATATATATATATATATATATATATATATATATATATATATATATATATATGTGTGTGTGTGTGTGAAGTTCGTTTCGAAAATTCAACTATTAGTTGATATCCAGAGAGAAATCACTTTATGTATAAAAAAGCAAACTAATTCTTATATACACACACACACACACACACACACACATATATATATATATATATATATATATATATATATATGTGTGTGTGTGTGTGTGTGTGTGAAGTTCGTTTCGAAAATTCAACTATTAGTTGATATCCAGAGAGAAATCACTTTATGTATAAAAAAGCAAACTAATTCTTATACACACACACACACACACACACACACACATATATATATATATATATATATATATATATATATATATTGGTGGTATCAAGTTAATGAATACATATATATACATATATATAGGCTTTCACACACACACACACACACACACACACACACACACACATACATACATATATAGATATTGTTGGTTGCAAGTTAATGAAGAATTTTTATGCATAGTCCAGGCTATTTGAGCAAGTTTATTGATTTATAGACATTTATTTTCTTACCTTTTTCCTTCTTTCTTCCACTTTCAAGTGTCATTCGACCAAAAGACTGATAACTAGAATCCAATTATCAATGCGAATCTTAACACTTAAAAAACTGACAAATCTGTTCACCAATTTAGTGCGACGTAAAAGAAAATGAAATGACAAACTTACTATTTCCAGTTTGACTGTCATATTGAATAGGTTATCAAGTGGTTTGCACTCTTGGACACAGAAATCGGAATGACGTCAAAAACTGAGTCAAAGAAATTCTCTACAAGATTCCTCTCTCAATAAAAAAAGCAAAAACGAAAACAACAATAACAGCAGCAACAGCAACAACAACCGTCTACAAACTTTGAATGGTCGTATTTAATCATCTTCGTTTTAACACTTAGAAACCGGGTGGCTGATATTTGTTCGTTTATCGAGCAACACAAATTCCTACTGCGATTTTAATTACCTCCAGCGATATATCTATTTCTAAATCACAATATTTCAGTCATAAAAGATTCGAAGTATATATCTAAAAAATGCATGACTCTGATTTTCACGCAGTCCCTTGATATTTTCAATTGTTGAAGGCTCCTGATTCTTTGAATATATTGCAATCTAAACAGTGTTGAAATATTAAAGTCACGTGGCTATTTGTATTTGTCACATTGATTCTACGTGGCACTAAATTACGAAGAAGGTGTTTAGATTCGGACACGAACTCCAATCTCTGATCTAAAAAAAATATACCATAGAATTTTTGAATCCGTTATTGCAAGAATTTCCTTCCTTTAAAACAAATCATTTAATTTCGAGTTCTTCATTACTTTTTTTTTCTTCATGTTCACAATATATTCATAAGGCCTCATATTATTTGTATACTGTTTTTTCCTGAAAGAAGCTTTGAGATAATAGTATCTTTTCCGACACGTTTATACGGTCGATCCTTTGTAGATCATATCTTCTGTGTTATCTGTTTTTTGCAGCGGCTTAGGAAATGTATTATTGGTTTGGCATTTATTCTCTGATGAGTATTCATACCATCTACAGTTTCTCACTAGAACAGGAGTGTTTTTCAATATATATATATATATATATATATATATATATATATATATATATATATATATATGTATATATATATATATATATATATATATATAATATATATATATATATATATATACGTGGTGCCTTCAATAAGTTTCCAGACTTTTTTGTAAAGGTATTTAAAATAGTCGTAGACGCTTGAAAATTCAGTATGTTATTGTTATACATCTTATGAGATGACTGACCAATTTTTCTGATTTCAGCTTCAAGGAACAGCTACTGCAGGAATTGGAATACACCCTACTGAAGCCTGATCGTCACAGCTGTCAATTTCAAAAATGCAATCTGGACTTAAGGACACTGTAGAAGAACGATATGCAATAAAATTCTGTTTTAAACTTGGAAAAAAGGCCACAGAAACGTATGGAATGCTTCAAACTGCTTTTCGACCATTTTGCATGAATCGAGCATCAGTTTTTGAGGGGCATAAGAGATTCAAGGAAGGCAAGGAGTCTGTGAGAGATGATGAAAGGTGTGGGAGGAGTAAGGAAGTTAATACACCAGAGTTGATTGGCCAAAGGGTTAGGCTTAGGGTTACTATGTTGAGGTTTTAAGGGAGTTCAGGAAGAGATTGCTTGGGAAGAGGCTAACACTCTTCAAATCGGGTAAGTGGCATTTCCACCAGGACAATGCACCGGTCCACAACTCCATCCTTGTCGACAGTCTATTTGACCAAGATGGGCATCAGGACAGTTCCTCATCCTCAGTATAATCCTAACCATGCTCCATGTGACTTTTGGTTATTCCCTAAGCTCAGAGGCTGTCGTTATGAGACAGTTGAGGAGAGGAAAGAGGCTGTGATGAAGGTCATAGACACGCTCACACAAGAGGACTTGCATGGGCCTTCCAGAAGTTATTGGATCGGTAGAACAAGTGTATTGCAGCCGGAGGAGATTACTTGAAAGGGACTAGACTTTCATGTGTGTACTATCAATAAAAATGCCCATACGAAAAAAGTCTGGAAACTTATTTAATGATCCTCGTATATATATAATATATATAATATATATATATATATATATATTATATATATATATATACGAGGATCATTAAATAAATTTACAGACTTATATATATATATATATATAATTGATCAATATGTTTATCTATCAAGTAAACCAATATTTAAGCATTTCTTAACCAAGAAGATAAATATGTAGTAAATGCAATTAATTTTTTCATTTTCATTTTTAGCTTTGGAAATATTGTGATTTTATTTGTGTTAGATAATTTCAATGATTTTGTTAATGAATAATACCTTGGTCCGGATGGTTTCTTCGTTTAATGACAGATCAACCTTCGTGGGTTATTTAATGTCCAAGTCAACATTGTAGCAGAATAGTATTGGTACACTGTGTCCTATAGTTTAGAAGATTAGCGAATTTTGGACTAAAATATTTTCCAAGGTTATTTGTCAAAAAGTGAATGTAATAGCCTAACAGCAGTTCGAAATTGCTTACTACGGTGTCGTTGTCTTGAACGTTAACCACAACACCGCTGGGGATTAATCCTAGTTATATCAGTTTTGATTATTGGCCTAATTAGTATAGTGTTCGCCAATGGTCCGGGAGACCTGGGTTCAATCCCAGGTTGCATCATACCAAAGACTTTAAAAATGGTACTTGATACCTCCTGGCTTAACACACAGTTATATAAGGTACGTATCAACGTTAAAGTGGAGCAATCCAGGGAAAGGAGTAGCACTCTCCCTTACACCTCAGAGTAGTAGCTATTGAAACGGGAGCTTTCTTGTCGCCCTCGACTACGGTCGCAAACTACTTTATTTTTGGTTTTGAAGAAAATTATTATCATTATTTTAATTGTTAGAAATACAGTCGTACAAATACATATGAATTATGCACATTTGAAGTCTGTGATCGTCTAAATGTGATATTCCTCGTTTATACAACTGTTTCCTCTATTATACTGTCGTTGGAACTTAAATATGCTGACTGTATCTTCCGCATAGTGGTACCCACAACGGAAAATTGGGATTGGGACTTCTGGTTATAATACTAAACTATATGTGATGTTAAATCCCAAGTTTTATAGTTCTAGGGGGATGTGCAGTTCCCCATTCATCAACATTACTCTCAGATCCACTTTAACTGGAATTACCTGTTACCTATGTATGGATGAAATTGATCTGTCTAGAAATTATGGACATTCGATAAGAATATTTTTGATGCCATGTCATTGATGATAATCATTAGTCAACAATATTTGCTTAAAATTCTTGCTATTCTTAAGAGAAATTATATAAATAGTGTTGTGGTATTCAGTAGAAAAACAACTCAAACAATGGGTGATAGGTGAACATTATTGTATTAGCAGAAAAAAGGAAGTCATACAAAAGAAGTGATAGCCGTTCTCAGCTTGCAGTCTGTCTGTCAAATGTCTTGTAAGAAACGAGAATTTGTCTTCCTCGAGCGAGCGGACAATGTTTAGGTTGGACGAGTCCATCTTTGGGGTATGGTAGGATATGACCCCATAACAAATAGTTAACTGAAACCCTATATCTGTTTACAAATAAATGATTTTTATCATCATCATCATCATCATCATGGTGTGCCGCTTGCACAGATTTCCCTGACCCTTTCTCACCGCTTATCCCTATCGTCTATCGCTCTCGATAGGTCTTTCATGCTACATCCTGTATCAGAATAGAGCTGTGGTAGATAGCTTCTAGCTGGTCGTCCTACCCTTTCTCGTCCATGCGAGGGGGGTTCCACAGGTGTGCGTCGCTAATGAGTTTGCCCTTACACCTACAGCAGTGTCCCGGATGCCTTGCTCGTCTAATTTGAGACTCAAGATGGGTGAGAGATGTCCATACAGCTGCTAATTTTTAAGCTGCTGCCACCAGGACTTATTCAATACAGCTTGCAGCACTCTTGGAAAATTACCGTCAAGCTTTCTCTCCCTACACTTAGTCAGCGTCCATATGGTGCATCCATACAACCGTATTGACATGACCGCTCCTTGGAAAAACCTGCGCTATATTTTATCTGATAGGTCTGACTTTCATATGACCGATTATCTATCGATAGCTGTCCAAGTCTTCGCAAGCCGCGTGTTAATATCTTTTTCGATAGATGAGACGCTGCTTCCGAGATAGGTGAACTTGTCTATAAGTTTCAGAGATCTATCATTTAGTGTGGAGATGTCGCTGCGTTGATTAAAACACATGAACTCTGTTTTGTCTACATTGATATGGAGGCCTATGCCACCTGTTGTCCGTTCCAGACTATGTAGCAGGGAGTGGGCCTGGGCAGGTGTATTAGGCAGAGACGCTATGCCATTAGCGTAGTCCGTATACGTAATCGTTAGTGCGGGCTATCTTCTGCTTCTGTTTTTATTTAAATCTACCTGTTTGAAGCACATTGTCTAAGCAGATAATAAACAGGTAGGAGGCTTATGTGTCCCCTTGCAGCACACCTACAACAATGTCAAAGAAGTCTGTGTCACCATCTGGTGAGCCAACCTTTACTTTTGTCTTTTTATATCACATCATTATGGTTGCAACGGTTTCTTTGGGGAGACCGTAGATGAGAAATATTTTCTCCATCTTCTCTCTGTGTATGGAGTAAATGTCTTGGAGAAATCTACAAATAAAAGTGTCGCCATAAGGTTTTTGGCACGAACACTTTCCAATAATCGACGGGTTGTCATAATTTGTGATGTCACGTTTCGATTTCTTCGAAAGCCATTTTGGTTCTTCCTAAAAACTTTCTCAATTTCATGTTCTATGAGGTTGAGTAGAAGAACACTGTAAATCTTGACCGCTATGGAAGTAAGGGTTATACCTCGGTAGGCCTTGGCTATTCCGAGGTGACCTTTCTTGGAGAAAGGGAGTATACAGCTCTTTATCCACCTGTCTATTATGTTCTGGTTATATACAGCGTTGCAGTATCGGAGCAGTATGTCGTCAAATTTCCTTGTTTTCCATATATCTGCAGGTATTTGATTCAGACCTGTAGATTTCCTATTTTCAATTTTTCTTAGTACTACGTCAAGTTCTTGCGTAAAATCATCCGTAACTTTGGGGGATTTTCTTAGCAAATGCTGTTTCCATAGGTTCTTCTTGACTAGTAGCTTTTAGTTTAACTCTCGAGGTGCTCTTTCTTCTACTCGCCTCATTTACGGTCTGCCATGCTATTCTAGATTTTCTATCTTTAACCGCATCTCTGATCTTATTGATCTAGTTTTGGATGTATTCTGCTTGTTCTTTTAGGCATGCGTTATTAAGTTCGTTTTGTGCCTTCTTAAGTTTCTGAGCGTTGGCGTTATTTGGGTTTCTTCTGATTCATAGGGATGCAGTTTTCACGTCGTAATGTTTTTCCTTAACTACTAATGTCTCCCAGGGCACTCTATATTTTGTTCTTTGGTTGGTATGCATTCAGCAGCTGCTTCTATGTGGGCATTGGTATTCACATATTCGTCATTCGGTGTAGATGTTTCTGATTGTGCATTGACTTTTTTTCTTAGTATTATCGTATATTTATCAAAAGTATTCTTATCGCTAAGCAAGGGCCAGTCATAGTATGCGGTTGTGGTTGTTTGTGCCGCATTCTTGCGTAGGCTCAAACGTATCTAAGCCGAGACAATTCCGTGATCGGAAGAGCCACTCTCAAAAGAGGAATATACCTCACAATTCAATGCGCTATTAATCGATTTCTCATTCATGAGGATGTAGCCAATCCGTACTTTAGTGTTATTTGGGTACGTGTAGGTCCAAAGTTTTCTCTTTCTTTTCTTAAATTTTGAATTAAAGTATGTTAATTCATTTGTTAGTCTGAAGTCCGTTTGGTATTCCCTATTTCTGTTTGTCGAGTCGTGTAAGCTGAATTTGTTGGTTACGTTTTCACCTATTTGAGCATTTATATCTTCACTGATGATTAGAACATTGTGTTTCGGGATGCTACGAACAAGAGAGGATAGCTAGTTATAGAAAGCGTCGAGGTCTGTTTAATCTCTAGCATTGGTAGGGCTGTAGCAGGAGATGATTCTTGTGATGGGGTTACCGTTAAGCGTGACTACCATCATCCTCGGTTGTATTTTCTCCTTAAGTTTATTATATAATATGAATATTTACTTGAAAACATGCAATTATTGATATTAGATAGGATTACTTGTTCCAATGGTCTAGTGGGTAGAGTGTTCGCCAATGGTCCGTGAGACCTAGGTTCAATCCTTCAAATGGTACGTGATATCTCCTTGCTTAACACTCAGCAATATAAGGTACGTATCAAGGGTAAATTGGAGCAATCCAGGGAAATGAATAGCGCCCTTCCCTACACCTTGGTGTTGTAGCTATTGAAAAGGGAGCCTTCTGGTCGCCCTCGACTACGGTTGCCAACTTTACTTATATAAACGTGTACAAAAAACCTTTAAGAAAAAATACTCAAATATATAAATATAAGTGTACAATAAACGCAGTTCTCAGATATCTAGGCTTAAAATAAACCTACACGGGTTGATATGTCATTAAAATCAATCAAGTATTATTATCATTTTGCTCTGGAGACTGAGTGACAGCAAGTCTCGTTGTTTCACCTGGGCTTTTTTTCTGTATTCTGACCAATCTTAATAATGCTGTATTTGAGATGGCCTTTATTTGTCTCCTGATTTGTAAGTCTTCTAATCCCTTTACCAATACTTTTGGGGGTTGTTCCAAGTGCCCCAATTACAATTGGTATCACCGTCACCTTCATGTTTCATAGATTTTTTTAGTTCTCTATTAAAGTCTAGGTATTCATCCCTCTTTTCGCTATCTTCTTCTTCTTCTTCTTATAATTATTGTTATTATTATTATTATTATTATTATTATTGTTATTATTATTATAATTATTATTATTTGTTGTTGTGACTGTTTAATTTTCAATATTTATTCCTATTTGATTAATTTAGTGAAATCCCCTAGCGTTACGATTATCGTGATAGACTGCGACATTGTAGCAAGCGAGTTTGAATTCCAGTCACGCCATTAGTTTTACTTTCAGACTAATATGCTTGGGAAAGGTATGAACCCCTAAGTTCCCTAGCTAAGGAATAAATTGTATCTCTAATAGATTTCGTCAAGGATGACTTTAGCTTTGAATAACCAATGAAGGCTGATATTCCATTAAAACGTAGAAAGCAAACCAAGCAGCCTAATATTGATATAATTTTTTTCACTAATTATGTCTCTTTAGTGAATCTTTATTTTTCTGTGTGTGGCCTTTTTTTCATCTCCTCCTTTTGACACGCTCCGACGCATTATTCAGCCACTAAATGTTGTGTTTAAAATTTTTACTTATTTGCTTGACATCATAATATATCATTGTATTTGATTATTGCGACAGTGCCAGTTACCTGAGGCAGTGGAATCTTGTTGAATGTATTATTCTTACAATTATTCGTTTTGGAATTCATTCAAAACAAGTGTCTTTTGAGTTGAGACCGTTTTAAGTCAATGTAACTTGGAACAAATGGCTATGATCATGCGCAAAGCGACAAAATGACACTTAAAATAAACGTAAACATATAGAAAAAGAAAAAGTGGGTGTTTACATATTCAGAGAATAACATACATACTCACACACCAGGAAGAAATGACGTAGTTTGAACAATAAAATACGACTGTATATGATGATAAGTTCATTTCGTGTATAGGTCGACCCCTGAATAATTGTCATGAAGTCATAAATATTTAGAGAGAACGGTTAATCGTCACCCTTCCCATTATGTTTGATTACCGTGCACACTCGTGTACAGGTCGATCTCATGTATAGGTCGACAATTGTTTTGTCGTCATGAAATTATCAATTCATAGCACCATATTTTGAAGGTCAGGGTGTCTCCAAATCGATCCCATAATTTTTTAATCCTATAAAAACTCAAGACGATATCGTGTATCAGTCGACCCTTTTTTATTGTCGGAAAGTCAGTAATTTATGGAATTCATCGTAGGCTTCACGCGACAAAAGCCGATTGACAAGCGCAGTCTCTCGTGAAAAGGTTTATTGTGATATCGGTATTTCAAAACTTGGTGGAAGGTCCTAAGCCAAGCAGCTGGACGAGAATGATAGTGACATCCTATGAAAGAGATTAGACCGAAAAAGAAGACACATAAACTGGTTTACTCTAGCTTCGTCAGTTGAAAGGCAAATCAAGGTTTACTCCAAAGGAATTTGGAAAAGGGAAGATTAGATATTTGGGAGAGCGTTTTCTGTAAGCAAAGATCTTCGTCTTTTCAACCAAAATTCTAAATCCACACTCTAAGAGCCGGTCTTTAGACCAAATAACGTGTAACAAAAATCATTAAAATACGTTTGTATCCTTCCTTGTCAGCTTGGTTTAAATTTGACAGCATAATACCATGATTTTTTGGCTAATAGGGTCCTGGTCGGAAAGAAGAAGCTCAATCCCTCACTTACCGCTTCTCTCAACTATTCAAAGTAACTCGCTCAAACACGGCGTTTATTGTTTATAACTTTAAGAATACTGTTAACGTTAAACATTTTGTTCGGTGAAGTGAATCCCTTTTTCGAGTAAATGAGATAATTTCTAACGGCATTCGCTCAGTTATTGATACTAGAATTATTCAACTTTAGTTAACCTGGAAGCAAAAAAATGTCCGAGAAAAATATGTGTACTGATTTATTTTAATGGCATATAAACAAGTGTAGGGCTATTTTACGCGTAACACTCAGAGAATAACGTACATTATATGTTTATATTACATTTTTTGTATAGTTATTATCGTAAGATATTGTTTTGTACACAGCTGTATCATTTCAAGTATCCCTATCTAATACTAATTATTATACGGTTGCTGACACAATATTTGTTTGTTTCACTTATTTAACAATTATATCTTGAAGTAATTAATAATTATTCTTAATGCAAAAAATTTAGGACTATGTGGCATCAAGTATTTCTCTTTAATTCAAATTATTTTTTAAACAAATGTTTTTGAATCGGATCCTAACAGGTATTACCTCTTCGGATCGGGGTAGATCTGGGAGTTATGGCAATGAAGGAGCATTCTAGCTTCCCCAGAGTTCCAGGACTGGAGCCTGACCATCAAATGCAGTTTTGTGTCATACCTAGAAAACCTTTTTTTAGAGAGTTCATACTCTTCTACAGAGTATACCGACAGCGTATTGAAATACTCATGGAGAGAGCGGACAAAATAAATGTACTCATGTCTATTCTCATTGTATAAATACATTTAATCAGCATAACTTACTTCTACTCCAGTATCAGGGAGAAAAATGTCTTTTCTTTTCCAGTAAATGACATTTCTATACCTGAAAAAGAAAAAAAAAAACGTGGAAGATTGAATAGAGAATTTTGAGTAGCAGTTAAAATTTGTGAGCATTTGAAAGAAAACCGGTCAAGTTAGATAATGAAATTATATCAATTTTTTTTCTGATACATCGTGCAGTATCTACTTTATAAGTTGTTGAAAAGAAGGAAGTCGAAAAGTAGAAAAATCTTAAGGCTATATATTTTAATGACATAACTGTATATGAAGCACCAAAGAACAACTATTAAAAAGCAATGCGGAACTTTAGCGAGCAATTTACCAGCATATGGTGTACCAGCTAATAGCGACATGATCAAGTCTCTCTCTCTCTCTCTCTCTCACACACACACACACACACACACACACACACACACACACACTTTCTCTTTTAGCACAATGTCTGCATCCACAAAGGAAAGGGTTGAAAGTTAATTTAAACTGAAGGATGACTGACTGATTTTAACGGCTTATCAACCCATCTAGGGTTATTTTATTCCTAGAGAATAAAGAATTGCATTCCCGGTACAGTTATATTTAAATTTTTGTGAAGATGATTTCAAAAAAAATTGTACACGATTATATGATATCATGTATTATTTATCAATACAAATAATTTGCACACCGTTGTATGGTTTCAAGTATTCCTATTATATGATCCTGATAATTAAATAGTTTCAAGTACTCCGATTAGATATTATCAACATTTTAAGTAACTATTCTTAATGCTTAAAATACAATTATGTTGTTTGAAGTATTCCAATCCAATACTAATAATTTTCAAACCGATCTATTTGATCGATAAATGGGATTCTATCAGATTCTACCGCTCCAGGACAGAGTTGAACTGGGAATAATGGCAATGAAGGGGTTATTCCCATTCCTCATATCTTCTGAACTTGAGCGTCATCATCAGATGAAGTTTAGTGTCATAATTAGGACACTTATTTTTTGTGGATGGTATAGAATCCTTACTCCTCGGAGAGTAATACATTCAATGTATTCTAAGACCAACCGAAAGTACGGGACTCAAGGGTAAAGTTTATACTGTCATTTTAAGCGTCGAAAGAACCTATGATAAGAATTAGTCATGAGATATTGAGTTATTAAAGAGACTTGTTGTCAGTTGATCTCCAGTTATAGCTACTACATGATTAAAGCGGTAATACTTAATGAATGAATCATTGTATAATAGAAAGACCAATGCGATAAGCAAACAGAAGCCTGGGGTATCTTTTGTCTGAGAAGGACAAAGAGGATAAAATTGTCACCTTCGCCAGTCGAATTTTACAAGAAAACTTGATGGAAACCGTTTAAAACAGAGTCCGGACATCTTTCCAAACTGATAAGAGAATATCACAAGCATAATCTGCATTTCCTTGATTCCATCAGCTATATATATATATATATATATGTGTGTGTGTGTGAGAGAGAGAGAGAGAGAGAGAGAGAGAGAAAGATAGAGAGAGAGAGAGAATATCACTCCACATGTGTAAATATGTGTGCGTGCGTGCGTGCGTGCGTGTGTGTGTGTGTGTGTGTGTGTGTATGTGTACGTTTTGCAAGCATATAAAGACAGACACAGAGAGAAACAGACACGCACGCACACTCATACGCACATATATATACACCAGCACATGTAAGTATATAATGATGTATGCGAATGTACACACACACGTATGGGAGAGAGCACACACACACACACACACACACACACACACACACACACACACACACACACACACATATATATATATATATATTATTTCAAGAAAAAACAATATTCGGCTGCATTTGGATAAAAAAATTATTTCTATCCTGTTAAGAGCATTGATATGAATCAAAGACTCTAAAATAATTTTTGACATGACTTCATCAGATCTAATATGAAAATGAAATACATTACAACCAGATAGGAGGGATAGTCAAAGGAAGGAAAGAGAGGGAGAGATAGTAAAAGGAAGGAAAGAGAGAGACAGAGAGAGAGACAGAAAGGGAAAGACCTTACCAAAAAATATACATATATATATTTATATATACTATCCTTTCCAACATAAAGGAGAGAGAGAGAGAGAGAGAGAGAGAGAGAGAGAGAGAGCGAGCGAGAGAGACCCTGTGGCGCTGTGGTTAATGAGTTGAATTGGAACATCATACTAAGCGCATTCAAAATCCAATCAGACTATTATGTTCGCTTTCGGACAACTACTCTTTGGAAAGTTAAGAAGTCTTTTATCACCCTCACTATATATGGGTTAAATAGTATGACTTCGGTTTTTTTTTTACAAGGACGGATTTGGCTTTAAATAACTCACCAAAGTTGATGTACCATTAATCACAGAAACCTAATCAAACCAAGCCAAACCAAACATTTAGCATAAGATATGCTACAGACACTGATCTATCTATCTATCTATCTATCTATCTATCTATCTATCTATCTATCTATGTGTGTGTTTACCCATCCCTCCACACGATCAGGAAACGGTGACATAAGGTTATTTTTAAATAAACAGGTTTGAATTCACAGTTTTCCTTCGCCAAGTGTAAAGAACAAAATCCATACCAAAGGAATGCCGCGGAAATGTGTCACAGAATTTCCTTGAAAAAACTACTCCGGTTTTGAATCTAGAGTTTTCTCTTCTCGTATATATGTGGCCATACTTCAGCTATATAAGGTACATCAATAAATTTACAGTTGTACATAGACCCATGAGCTGGAATTAGATCGGTATATTGGATTCATGCATTTTGAAAGTATATGGCTGATAAGTAACAAGAACAATTACAACTGGGATTCGAACTCGTTTTGCCAATCTTACAGACTGGCAATAAACCATTACGAACTGGTACCTTTATCAAGGATTTCGTAAAAGACAAACATAAAATAAAAACACAAACAAAAACAAAACAGGCAAATAAACAAAAGACATTTTCTGCTGCACTGGAACCCGATCAGTATAAGGTAGCAGATTTTAATGGCTGCATCAAAATCGGATTACTTGTCTTGGACGCCGAGGCATTTAAACTAGTGAGGCGAATAATAAGGCAATAAATGTGTACCTTTACCATTGCAATGAATAAAACTAGCAAGGCAGCACTCAAAGAGCGAATAGGAAATTGATACGGAATCCATATTTAGGCTGACGATATATTTGCGCATATACATATTCAGCCCCCCGCCACCAACCTTAGACATATCCGACATGCGTAAAATGGCGGGAAGGCTTTAATGCGATATTGATATTCTAGCCAGGCCGTTACAGGTTATTTAACTGAAGGATTCTTTGTAAATCTGACATGAAAGCAAAAGTGTTCTTCACTATTACAATTTATAGTTGAACATAAATGAGAAAAACCGAAAAAGAGTGGATATCAGTACTTTCAATACTGACTTCAAACCATCAAGCCTTAAATAGTGAATGGTTGTGATTTTTGTCAACTATGCTTTTTTAGCGCAATATATATATATATATATATATATATATATATATATATATATATCCCACACACAAACACAAACACGCAGGAGCCGATAAAATGACATAAGAAAACGGAAAAAAATGTATCATACGGCCAGATATCTCGATTGGAAATGTATTGTCACCGACATGTCACAATGAGTGATGAAAATACATTATTTAAGAAGAACACTTGTCCAAACTAATTTCCTAGATCTTCGACCAGTTTATTACAGCTATTGCCATATACACGGATATGGCCATGTGCGAAATAGACATATAATGTTCATAACGATAGAACATATAAAAAACATAGGAATCTCGAAATTCGAAAACACGAAACCACTTCTTGTTCAGGTTCGAAACCTTTTTATTAACTTTGAGTTAAAGGTTTCGACTTAAGGAGGAGAGACACAATCTTCTATGCTGTCTTATTCATTTGGCCCCCATCTCGTGCGGCCCCCGTCTCGAGCGGCCCCCATAGGGCGCACGTTCGCCTCGCGACTGCGAGCTCCAAAAGTCGATCCTTCTCGTTTGGCGACTAGTACCCAACTCTAACTTTCTTCAAATCTCACACAAACCTCTGCGCGCTTCCGGTGCGTGACGTCACCCGCACCCTGTCACCCCGTTTCGTCTCGGACTATTATGACATCTGAGTGACACCTCCATCCGCCCGTGCGCGCCCGCGTTAACACCTGCCTCAATGTTGCACCCGAATAACCCATGTGCTGAGCCGAAAGGCTCTCAGCCTAACTAAACTCAAAGGCATGAACCAAAATCCCTCGGCTATTATATAACATAGATACATCATATCTAAATGAAAATGGCTTTCATAATTCTCGAAAACTTAGATTCTTCAAAAACTGTAAGGAGAGAATTGCTCAAATCCAGATTTCACGGCAGGGCTGCAGTCAAAAAAACATATTGAAATCAATTTGAAATTTCCAGGTGTTTCCATAATTTTATCCAACCACTGTGTATATATATATATATATATATATATATATGTGTGTGTGTGTGTGTATAAACATATAAGTTAGAGTAACGGTTATCAGATCGTAGATTATATCTCTAAATTGAATTCCTGCAAACATTATCGACACTCACAACATGGCCGCCATGGACATTTTGTTCTGTGAAAAGATCACTTGTTCTGTTTGAAAAAAATCACTGAAAATCAGAGAATAATCAAATTTATCAATCAATGCATTTTATATTACATTATCAACTTAAATTCCTCCCCCACGTGTGTGGCGGTAGTAAATCTCTATGGATGAAGAACATGGCATAAATTTTTTTGTATATCACTAAAACAGAAATGTGTGATTGCTTGCATGAATTTTATTAAAAAATAGGTATATTCGGAGAAGTTAAAAGATGATAATACAACATATATGAATAGTAAATTTTTAAAAAATTTAAAAAAATGTTTTGAGAGATTTTATTTGTATGATTTAATAAAAAATAAAATTTTATCTTAGATTATTCGGTAAATAATTCTCTATCGATATTTGTCCTGTTTAAAAAGGGTGGGTCGTAAATTTGTTTTAGATTTAAACGTACTTTTCTCCAGTCAGAAGATATAACTAAGTATGTTATTAAATTTGAGACACAGAATACTTCGACATTGTAGCAGGAGTACTACAAGGGGACACGCTGGCTCCGTACCTCTTTATCATTTGTCTAGACTACGTACTTAGAACATCGATTGACAAAATCAGAGTGAATGGCTTCGAGCTGACGAAGAAAATTAGCAGAAGGTACCCCGCAAAAACAATTACCGACGCCGACTACGCCCATGACATAGCGATACTGGCAAATACACCCAACCAAGCCGAAACACTACTGCATAGTTTGGAACGAGCAGCCGCAGGCATAGGCCTCTATGTCAATGCACACAAAACGGAATATATGTGCTATAATCAAACGGGTGACATCTCCACTCTAGACGGAACCCCTCTTAAACTAGTAGAAAAATTCACTTACCTAGGAAGCAGCGTTGCATCAACCAAAAAGGACATCGACACGAGATTAACGAAAGCATGCACAGCTATCAATAGGCTATCGATTATATGGAAATCAGACCTAACCGATAAAATGAAACGCAGTTTCTTCCAGGCAGCGGTCACATCGATACTGCTATGTGGATGCACTACATGGACGCGAATAAAACGGCTGGAGAAGAAGCTAGACAGCAATTACACAAGAATGCTGCGAGCAAGCTTGAACAAGTCCTTGCAGCAGCACCCCACAAGACACCAACTCTACGGCCACCTGCCTCCTATCACGAAAACTATTCAAGTTAGACGAACCTGACATGCAGGACACTGCTGGAGAAGCAGGGACGAACTCATAAGAGATGTACTCTTATGGACCCTCACACATGGTCGTGCAAAAACAGGACAACCAGCACGAACATACATTCAGCAGCTATGTGAGGATACGGGATGTTGTCCTGAAGACCTGCCTAGGGCGATGAACGATAGGGAGGAGTGGCGAGAGAGGGTCAAGGATATCCGTGCTACCAGCGCGACATGATGATGATGATGACGTTATTAAATAAAGAACATTTTTTTCTAATCGATAAATATAGATTTAAAAACATGAAACTAGGAGTTGTTTTTTTTTAAGTATTTTTATGTATATGTCAAGTTTTTAAGATGTCATTAAAAAAATGGAAACTGACAGGAACAATAATATCTTAATCAATTTCTAGTTGTGAACCTGATATTCGGGTTGAACATTTTTATTTTAAGCACTTTTAGAAGGACTTTTCTGTTTCATTTCCACTTTACGAGTGTCTTATTTTTAAATTCCTCTATTTTAACTTCTTAAAAGGAACGACGTCGAAAATTAAAAAGAAGTTCAATTCTTTCTTTTCAAACATTCTTTTTACTAAAATTGAAACTTAAATAATAACTTCTATTATTTTTAATTCGATTTAACGGAAAAAAGAGCGAAATTTTGTTTGTACCAAAAATATTCATTCTCTTCAAAATGTTAGGTATCCACGTCTTCCAGGAAATCATAGTATATATCTTTCTCCCTATCTATATCTCTCCCAATCTATCTATTTATCTATCTATCTACATAAGGATTAATTTTTCAAGAATTCTCAGCTATATCTGACCAAGCAAACAAAAACATTTAATCGGATGATCTTTATTTGATACTAACCGCTTTTTCATCAACCACAATATCCCTGTAAGACTGTCGTAGGCGTGAACGTAAGTTAACGTCAGACCTCTTCATAAAATAACTTGAGGCGTGAAATAGAAAAGTAAATCAAATTTAGAAAATCATCGCTTTCGAACAAGAAGGAAACACGAATTAAAAATCGATAAAAATCAATAAATATAGTCAGCGTGATCAAAAAGTAGAGAAGAACTGAAAGATATTCATAGTTATCGCTTTTTACAGACGACTGTAAGCATTTATCAAGACTTTTTACTAAATTCGAAGGTGAGTAAGAAATCCTCAGGATGTCGAAGACTTGGTCACGGAATATTCTTCTAGCCAAGCAGAAGTCACATAAACAACATTTCATCTTATACTTTACTGAGATAATAGATTGATACTTATATATATATATATATATATATATATATATATTCACACAAGTGTCACGTATACCTCCAATTTCATACGAAATTTTATCCCCAAAATAATTAAGATTGATAGTACAGTTTTTTTTTTTTACTTTTACGTCTGATGATTGTTCACATAACCTGGACTTAAAATAACGAATTCATAGTCTTTATAATGAGATATTTTTCTGAGTTTTCTCATGTTTAGACCTCGAATACTTTTTCTTGCAAACTTTTTCCTTTGCATTCATCTAATATATACACACACACAGAGAGAGAGAGAGAGAGAGAGAGAGAGAGAGAGAGAGAGAGAGAGAGAGAGATAGATATATGGTTAGTTTGTTTGTTGGTTGATTGGTTGGTTTTGCCGTATTCCAAACTGACTTTGGCATTAAATAAGCCTTTTTTGATTATTTTATCCCGAAGCCAGGTCAACAATTATGGTCTACAATTATATTTGGTAATAAAATGTGTCTTCACAATCATTCCAGTCTTGTAAATACGCTATCATCTCAAAGAGGTGCGTTAAGCCGATGGGTGGTACCAAATAATCTGGGATAATGTGGACCTGTGAGTAATGGAAAGAAAGGTTAACCCCGCACTTCCCAAAATTCTGCTGATGAAACAATTTGTGTATTCTAGTCATAAGCAGGAGAGATTATTAACCCATTCATGCTTAATTGCATCTTATTTGGGCTAAATTGAAATATAACGGTTTTACGCTGGTGCTGGGTTTCTTAATATGTACTAACACAAAGATTCATGATCGAATTCTGAGTAAGTACACTTATATTCATTCAGCATTTGTGCCCTTTGAAAAAAAAAAAAAAAAAGAACACATAACTATGTGCTCTGTGCTATTAACAAATTGGAGCTACTTTTTGTTTGTTGATACCAATCATTGGCCTAGTGGGTAGAGTGTTCGTCAATGGGTTCAATCCCAGGTCGCATCATACCAAAGAATTTAAAAATGGTACTTGATACCTCCTTGCTTAACTCTCAGCAATATAAGGTACGTATCAAGGGTAAAGTGGAGCAATCCAAGGAAAGAAGTAGCTCCCTCCTCCACATCCCGCTGTAGTAGCTATTGAAACGGGAGCCTTCTGGTCGCCCTCGACTACGGTCGCCAACATTACATACCCATCTATCTTGGTCTCACTCTTTAGACTCGATTTTGCCTTTTTTTCCCTTGGTTTTGTTCTCACACTTTTGTCCCAATCATTAGTCTTGATCAAACTCTTTGGTCTTTCTCCTAAGTCTCTCACTTTAGTCCCAATTTCACTCTGATTCCTCGCTCCTGCTCCCGTTCCTTGATCTCGTTCATTGAACTCGATGACAGTCTTGATTTTTGTATTGCTTTTGCTCTCACTCCTTATTCCAATGCATTAGTATCACTCCTCCGCCTCGTTTTCATTCTCACTTTTGCTCTTGATCTCGCTCCTTGTACCCACTCATTATTCTCGCTTCCTTGTCTCGATTTCTCTCTAACTCTTTGCTCTTGACTTCGATACTTGGTCCCATTCCTTACTTTTGCTCTTTAGCCTCGCTGACACTCTTGATCTTTGTATTGCTTTTGCTTTCTCTCCTTGGTCTCATTCATTATTCTCTCTCTTTTGATTCGCTTTCACTCTCACTTTTGCACATGATCTCGCTTAGTTCAACTCCTTTGTCCCAACTTTTTTGTTTCACTGTCACTTTCACTCTTTGCTCATGATCTCGCACCTTCATCCTACTTATTAATATCATTTCTTTCACTCGCTTTCATTCTTACTTCTTGCTCTCACTCTTGCTCCTTGGTTCTTTTCTTTAGTCTCGCTTTATACTCTCGCTCTTTCGTCCCGCTCTTTGATCACACTCTCGTTTTTTTCATTTTTTGTTGTTTAAGAACTTTTTCAGACGGTTATTTGATATCAAGTGTTTTTTTTTTTTACATATATTGTATTAGACAATCCCAAACACAAGGATTCTAATAGTCTAATCGAGCCTTTTAAGAAGTCAGGCGCGATTGCCTAGGACACAACCTTTACAATTACAATGGTTCCACAAGTGGTGTAACGGTTAGCAAGCTAGATTAACGAACTTTCACGAGTGAGTTTGAGTCTCATAGGGGGTCCTTTTCATACGGCCGAGTGTCACATCTAAGCTAAAAGGTTAGTAAATTAAGACCTTTGCAATTACAATTAGCGAATATTACGAAATACGTGTCAACAATCAAGCCGATAGGAAAATATGAAACTATCATATACAAATGATTTTCAAACGGATCAAATTGACACATAGATGGGATCCAAATACGTACTACCAGTCCAGTGAATTGGTAATCTACACTGCCTAAACCTCCAGGAATGGAGCCTCACCACTAGATACTGTTTAGTGTTATACCGAAGACACATCTCATTTTTGAGGGGTCTTATCTCTGCAGGTAATGCAGTCAGCGTAGTTTAAGATTCACTGACAGAGTGAGACACATTATTACCCGTCGGTTTTTTTATTTTTATTTTTTTTTCGGTCGAAATATCTTTCCTAACTTCAACATTTTAAGAGATGTCGTAATTCTTGCAAAATAAAAAATTTAATTCGTTCAATTAAAAAGAAATAATAGCATCTCTGCGTCCAGATCGTCTTAGACTTTTGGTAGACTGTAGAAAAAAATAAAAAAATAAAAAAGAGAGAATGGATATAAAATTCTTTCTTTAAGAATGTCCATTTTCCTAACGACATCTCGGCACCTGGACAGTTTTGGAGATATTAAATTGTACAAGCATTGACAGTGCAAAACTATTCATATGAATAAATTTACAATTCAAAATTTTCAATATATTCAGGTAAAACTTGTTTTGAAAGTCAAATGGAGTGAATAGATGCTGACAGGAAGTTAGAAATAAAGGAAAAAAACAAAAAAAAATGAAAAATGAAAATCCTAACATATGGCTATAGAGATTCAGCCTAAGGTTCAATTTTGAATATATATATATATATATATATATATATATATATATATATATATATATATATATATATTGAGTAGTGTATGTTGATACTTAAATGTTTTGAGTTGACGAAAAGAGGTGCAAAACAGTGTTTTATAGAAAGAAAATTGTTTTTTGAAAAAATATAGTTTATTTCCTCGTGGTGGGATTTGGAAAAATGTGAGTAATGTTTTGTGACACTCAGAAAAAATATGCAGATAGATAGACTACTATATATGAACTGAGATTGATCGATCAATAGATATATAGATATGATCAGACTAAGACAGAAATATATAACATGATTAATCTATGGGAGTTAAATTACTGGGGAAGGAGAGAAGGGAGAAAAAAGAAAAAAAAAAGAAAAAGCAGACAGAGAGTCTAAGGAACACCCAGCTGACCACTAGTGAGTCAGGCCAAAGTACTCGATGTAGGTCAGCCAGTCACGGGTGAATGACTACGGTAATTAGAAATGACTAAACCGGAGATTCAAATCTTCCCTGCAGGTGTGGAACCACTAGAAACGATATGTTCCTCCCTTCGACACCAGGCAGAAATAAGGGGACGACAAGGGTTTTTAATTTAGTTGACTGGAAGATGTGACGAGTTAAAGATAGTCAGTTGAAGATTAGATACGCCAATGTGAAGACGGCCGAAGGTTGCTGTCCCTATTTTGGGGGTGAGCTTCGAAAAGGTGTTTCACACCAGTCCGCATCTGTGAAGACGAAACAGCGAACAAGCACGTTAGAACTACAACAAAATCCCAGAAAAAAAATTCAAGGTTTTTGTCTGCTTCCTCCCCTACCCCTCTCTCTCACTCTCTCTCTCTCTCTCTCTCTCTTCTCATGGCATGTTGTTTCTCTTTGTCCGCCTCACGCGCATGACTCAGTTTCCATACTCTGTTTCGTTCTCCCGACGACTACTTTAAAAGTGTATTAGATATAAACATTTGTATTAGTAAATGAGACGGAGATGTGTGCGTTCGTCACTTTTCCCATCACGAGGATACAGCCGTACATTTGGTGTGTAACGGTACAACTGTGACGTTGCCCCCTCGGCCCCCACGTTACATCAACTTCTTCGAACCATTTCACTTCTTGGCCGGTGATCAACTAGTGGTTCCGATAGGGCTATCGCACATTTCTTTACGCTGCAATCGAGGGAGTGGGAGAAAAAAGAACAAACAAACAATATGCTTGGGTTAACTCAAATGCAGAAGGGGAGTTATGTAACATTGTGCATTTCCTGTGTGCAGTTGTAGACTAACGATAGCGTGGATTTTTAGTGAAACTTCTACAAAGCTACTAGGAATGCCAACCTATCCTGACCGGTCTTCCTCACTGGTACTGGACTCACGCATGCCGGCTCGTCTCTCTGCTTTCCGGTGTCGACTGGTCATTCGCGTCACCCTTCACCAACTGCTTCTTCCAGTCCAACTCTCTCCTCGAGTTCCCTTACCCACTTCCGGTCACCTGAGATCTCGAGTCCAAAACCCTTTGTCTGGTTTCGCGCCAAAACAGATAAAGGAATCGTCTGCTTGGCGGACAACCTACATAGTGTTACTTAACGTCCTATTTTTCGCCGTAACATTACAACCTTTTATTTGAGACCCGTAGTGATAGATAGATATGAAAAAATTAGATGGATATCGATAAACATAAAAAAAAAACTTGACAGGTAGGAACATGATTAGAAATCTTAAAGCATCATTTTTGCAAGAGATGTTTTATAAAACCTTATCGTTGTATGATTGTGTCAAAATAGAACCGGCTTCGATTATTACGAGTTTATCTCTATCGTGAATGTAAGGAATGATACCTCAGTATTCCGAAATATTTCCACTGAAATCATAAATGAAATACACTGATGCTCCTCCAAATACTATTAATATATCTAGGTGATTATATTTGTTTATAAAGTACAACAAACAAATCGTTATAAAAACGTTCTTTCATAAACCATAAAAGTGCTCAGATACTGATCGGTAGAACAAGATAAATCCAAAACTGAATGAATATTCTATTCACTTCTTATGTCGGTCTAATAACTATATGTTTCATGTGCTGGAAACAAAGAAACAACGCTCCACACTAAATTTAGGTGAGCAATGATTTTTCAGTCGTCAGATGAAGCGAGTGAATTGAATGGATGAAGGAGGACTAATAAATATTTTATATTTTTCGCACAATGTAAAAAGTCGCAATCTTGTTGAGAAATGGCATTAGGTGTATCATAATTTTATTTATTGCGCTGATAACACAGATCCCAATGACGCTCTCTTGCCATTCGTCCCTATCATCCATCGCTTCCTGCAAGTCTTCCAAACTGAATCCTGTGTCCATGCAGAGCAATTGTTGGTAAGTTCTTGTATCCTGTGTCCATCGAAATATTACCATTAGGTATATATATATATATATATATATATATTAACCTTTTTCTAGAAATTTTAGAATCCAAACCTTTTAAATCTACTTTAGAAAATGATATCAACTACTTTAGATACATTGATGATAGTTTACTCATTTACCCCAATAAACACAACATTCCTTCCATGAAACACAGACTTTGCCAAATAGAACCAACCTTAAACTTCACAAATGAACTCAAAAATAAAAACAATTATTTACTTTTTTATTAATCAATAATAACAAAGTTAAAATTCAAATTGGCCAGTCACCTCATAAGATGTATAGCAATGACATACTGAATTTTCAAGAGTCTATGACAATTTTAAATGCCTGTACCAAAAAAAATCTGTAAACTTGTTGAATAAACCAAGTAGTTTATGTATGGATATATATATATATATACATAGAGAGAGAGAGCGGGAAATATATATATATATATTTATATATATTTATAGAGAGAGAGAGAGGTAAAGATAGAAAGAAAGAGAAAGAGAGAGGTAAAGACAAAGAGACAAAGAATAAAAGAGACGTAGAGACCAAAAACGAAAAGGAAAATATTTTAGTATTAGGAATTATGAAGATATCTGATTTACTGACAATAATCTATGTAACATTTGCGCGCATTATAGAAACTATAAAAACGCATCAGCCAACATTCAGTGACAAAAAAACCAAAATCAAAAATATCAGTCAGAATAATTAAGAGAATTGGTATAATAAAAGTTGGGTGAAGATAAATACTAAATTGAAAAAATATAATTTATCTCCTTGCCATAGATTGAAGATTAACGAGTCACTCGTCGAAATTCTTCTCAATAACCCAAACAGGCACCGCTCATATGCCAAAGACGGGCCGAAATTCAACCGGCTCTACGCACCCACTTCCGTGACGAAAAAATAAGGTCATAAAGATATTTTTCCAACAAATCAGAAACCAGTCTACCTTACTCTTGGGGACACCAATCCTTGAATTCAGGAAGCCGTCCCTGCCAAATTAACATTGTATAAAATCCACTTAAATTTTAAACTTTAACAACGCAAGTTATAATATTGTAAACGTATTTTTTTCTACAATTTTGACAAAGCATCTCTTTAATTTGGTTTCTTTGTTTAATGGCATATCAACCTTTGTAGGTTATTCAATGCCAGAGCCATTCTCCAAGAAGAACAGTAGTGGTACTATTTAACCCATAGCTCGGGGGATAAGAGGGTTCATACGTTTCCCAAGGGTATTTGTCCGAAAGTGAACATAATAGCGTACCTGGAGTACGAACTCGCGTACTACGATTCCGCAGTCCATCGCTTTAACCATTACACCACGAGGACACCCCGAAAGCATCTCTATTAAATTACTCCAGGTTTTGTTAGTGTGGCGTTGTAGTGTCATGAAGAAAGGTTGTAAAAACAAACGTTAAGATGAAGAGATGACAGTAACTTTACATTAGGTTTGTTGTTTCGTTCGTTGGTTGATTTTATAGCATATCAACCTTTGTAGGTTATTTAATGCCAAATCCATTTTTATACAAATAATCAGTTCTATTTCAAACAATTCCGCTTTGCATGAGTACACAGTTTAATTGTTAAAATCATTTCTATTTCAAGCTATTCAGTTTAGTCAAACAGTTCTAATTCAAAAAGTTCAGTTTAGCCTAAATACAGCCTCAATGTAAAAACAGTTCTATTTCAAACAAGTCAGTTTTACATTAGTACGCAGGTTACATACCAAAACAGTTCAGTTTCTGGCAAATCAGCTTAGCATAAGTACGCAGTTTTGTTCTATTTGACCCATAGATAGGACCATTATCAGGTGCTACAAATCCGGGACAGAGTGGACCTGGTAGCGATTGCAATGAAAGGATACCTTGCATTCCCCAAATCTCCTGCAATACTGGAACATTACCATCAGATTGTTTAGTGTCATTACCTTGGAGGTTCTTGCTCCTGAGCAGAGAAACAGTCGGTGTATTCTACAGCTGCAGCCAACTGGGCAGTTCACATTAACTAAAGGAACTAGCCAGATATGGGCTCTTAGAAAAAACCCTCACACTTTATTGTAGATGTTGAAATTCCCCCTGTCTTTTCTAGTTAATAGAAAGACGTGAAGTGGTATTTTAAAATTGATGAAGCAAAGACCTAAATTTAGGTCGTTACTTGTCACTCTGCCTGTAACAAACTGAGTGAATATTTTAAAAACTCCCCAACTTTCATGTGTGATTGTTTCTCTCCCCTACCGTGAGAGTTTCCGTGATAGACCTTTTGTCGTCAAACACACAACTAAACAAAAGTGTCAGTGGCTGTGTGGAGGTGGGCTCTAGATTACATTTGCACAACTAATACTTTTTTGTTCGGATTTTATTCTTGGATTGCTTTTACTGTTACTCAGGTGTTCTTTCTACATTTAGAAGGAATTATTGTGTTCCTTTCAAGATCAGCTGATAAACATCAGCCGATGGTTCCGCAAAATATGAAGGATTAAAGAATCTATAATTAAAGGTTAAATTCTTTTTACTAAGTCAAACTCTAATTAATCAAAGAACGTCCTTTAGCCCACGAAGGTCGATATGCCATTAAAACAAAGAAACCAAAGCAAACATCCTTTAAATTCTGCTGTGCCTGCTCTAAAATTCACTCTAACTGCTTTAAAATTGGCTGTAGTATTTGTACAGCAACTTGTCTAGCAGAAGGAAAACTCTGAATTCAAAACAAGTGTATAATATTTGTCGCTGCCTCCCAACGGACATCAGTCGACACAAGGTCAAAAGCCCGAAGGCCGATTAAAGTAGGGATGAAGAGGAGGGAAAGGTCGGGAACGAGCCGAGACTCGAACCCTGCTGGTCTGTGCTGCTCATCGACCCACTAAGTGCAATGTGGGTCTAATGGGGCAAGCAGTTTCACGAATCCAAATTTGAATCCGAGCACGTATGCCGGGTTATAGCTTAGATTAGACAACAAGGTCTAGTGCTATACATAGGGGACAAAGGTTGCCGCTCGCCCACCCGAGGGTGTCCCAACTGAAGTTGGGAGCCTTTCGGCCTCGAATCTGCCATTGATTGATACCCCATCCGACACGAATGCTAAACGGCCCAACCAAAAGGCCAAGGTTTGGGTTAGGGTTGCCCTTGTGCAACATCCTGGCCGTAGCTGGAGGTTTTGGTAAATGCATACAGAGCAATTTCGTTTTTGTTTAACTCCGGTTGTCGGAAGAGAAACGGTTTTTTAGTATGACTATATGTAAAGCTTTAACGTCGAATTGACACAAAACCGCAGTTATGGTAAAGATCGTGAGAATCTTACTATTTACGAGAAATTTATCATTAAGACAAGTCTGATAACTGTTACACCAGGATGCGGATATCAACTCAAAGCAAAATTTAATACAAGCTGACTTCTTTTCACATAGCCAATTTTTCATTTAATCAGTTTAACAATTTGTATAACTGATGAGAATTCATAAAAGAATTCTTGATTATTTCACTAAAAATAAACCTGATAGAAACAAATTAACATATTTATAAATGTAAAAAATCAATAAAATTTCAAAAATGATATAAACAATAGTTGGACGCGCGTTTTCAAACAAGCGTAAACATTTATTTAATTGTCAGTAGACAAATTGAATATTTTTGAATGGTTTCGTTTGGGGAGATTTTTTTTTTTAATTTTTAATTTTTTAATTTGTTTTATAAATATGATTTTTATTTTATATTTTTCTGGATAAAATGTCAGCCAAGTTGGCTAAGACTATAGAATACACCGACTGCATCTCTGCAGAGAGGTAAAATTCCTACCGACGTGTGTCCTGGATATGACACTGAACAATCTGATGTAGTAGTGCTGGAGCTTTGGGGAATGCAGAATATCCTTTCATTGCCATTGCTCTCAGGTCCTGTCTGAGCCGGAGTGGTAGCACCTGATAAAGTCCTATCTATTGGGCAAATAGAACTGTTTGACATTTAAAATGAGTGCAAACGAATTACTTCTGCTAGCTTGAATTGCTTGAAAGGGAATTGTTTTATCATTTAATTCTCTATAAATTAATGACTGATATTTAATTGATTTTTTTCTTATATATAACAATATCTGGAACATCTAACTTCGTTGATTAATGTTTACTAATCATATATGTATGTATAAAACATATATGGCATTAAATAACCTACAATAGTTGATATGCCATAAATCAAAGCAAAGCAAAGCAAATCAATGGATGAATTTTAATCCAATTTACCCAACCCCTCCGCTCGGGCAGGATATGACTCAAGGTACATTTTTAAGCTGAGTTTAACAGGTTTGAAGTCAGAGTTTTCCTTCTCCTAGACTAGTCTCATCAAGGCTGAAGAAATCAGTCTGCCCTACTATTTACTGGAGGGAGAATAATTGGATTCATACCTTTCCCAAGGGTATTAGTGCTATGTGAAATGCGATCAGTTTTGTCCAGGATTTGAACTCGTGTCGCCGTGTCCATTTCGTACGACGATAACCATTACACCACGGACACCTCCACAAAATGGATAAATTTTAATAATCTATAAGTCAGTCTTCTATGTTAAAATCTTAATTTAGCAATATCAAAGCGCATAGTGGACGTACGGTCCAGATTCGCTAAAAATACAGTTTCAGTATTTAGATGAGAGACAGCTTAAGCCACAGCAGCAGTTGTTAGCAACATGAGACTCGTAATCCTAATCCAAGTTAAGCTTTCTAAATATTAGACTATTTGTTAATTTTGTTTTTGTTTATTTTTGCTTCTTTTTGTATTTTTTGTTTATTGGGGAGTTGGGTGGAAGAAAATACTTTAAGATATCATGTTCCTCATGAAGCGCCGGAAATTTTCTTTTCTTTGAGTCTTTGAATTTTAACAAAATCATCTGTGGTAATTTACGGGTTGATTCTGAATCTACTTTCTTCCGCTTTACCAATATCTAGCGTTCTGATTTTGAACGCCGAATAATTGTTACTAACTTACTGGTACCGTTTCTCTATAAGGGCGTATCCCTTACAATCGAAGGAATATTTAAAACTGCATCGAACCACAAAATCTTTCCTCAACCACTGAAAGAAGTAAACATCTATTTAAAAATGGAGGAAAAAGCAACATAAAAAAAGCAAAAAACAATAAGATAAGCATAAAAAAAATGATTATCTTTTTACATACAATAAATATCAGTTGAATATTTTTCAAATCGGATTTTAACATTTGCAAAGCGTTGTGTGATTTCATTATTTTCATCGTAATGACATGATTCATAGCAATTATTATTGTAAAATCGAGGAGGAAGGAGAAAAATGGTTGAAGGGGAAACTTTTGTGTTTAATGAAAAGAAAAAATGAAGAGGACTAGAGCGTTGATAAATGTAAAATTAGGTGTTCATCCCAAACGGCATAAAATTTTCATTCTATGCAGACTCAAAATGGCGACGGCGAATGAAGGGCAAGGAGAAATTATTCGCTGATTTTTATCAGACACCGCGTGCCTTAAATCAACAATGAAGTGAAATGAAAAAAACAAAACCAAGCAAAAAGCAAAATCGGGAAATTAGCAAGTCATTGTAAGTCAAATTTTTTCTTTATGTAGTTTGAATTTTTAGATTTCGATTTTATTGATGTTTATTTTATTGTTTTAGAATCTGCGCTTTCTTTCTTTCTTTCTTTCTTTCTTTCTTTCTACTATTGTCTGTTCATTATCTATCTATCTATTTATCTATTTCAGTATACACACACACACACACACACACACACACACATACACACACACACATATATATATATATATATATATGTATGTATATATATATTTGTATATATATATATATATATATATATATATATATATATATATACGAGGAGCATACGATAAGTTCCCATACTTTTTTAGTATGGGCATTTAAAATTGTCGTAGACGCTTGAAAATTCAGTATGTTATTGCTATACATCTTATGAGATGACTGACCAATTTTCATGAGTTCAGATTCAAATTAACAGCTACAGCAGGAAGTGGAATGCACCCTACTAATGCTTGATTGTCACAGCTGGTGAATTTCAAAAATGCAGTCTGGACGTGAGGACACTGTAGAACATCGATATGCAATAAAAGTGTGTTTTCAACTTGGAAAAAATGTCACAGAAACGTATGGAATGCTTCAGACTGCTTTTGGAGCATCTTGCATGAATCGAGCATCAGGTTTTGAGCGGCGTAAGAGATTCAAGGAAGGCAAGGAGTCTGTGAGGGATGATGAGAGGTGTGCGAGGAGTAAGGAAGTCAATACACCAGAGTTGATTGGACAAAGAGTTAGGGTTAGGGGTTACTCTGTTGAGGTTTTAAGGGAGTTCAGTAAGAGATCCTGTCGGAAGAGGCCAGCACTCTTCGTCAGTGGCATTTCCACCAGGACAATGCACCATCCTTGTCACAGACTATTTGACCAAGATGGGCATCAAGACAAGTCCTCAGCCTCCCTAAAGTCCAGACCTTGCTCACTGTGACATTTGGTTATTCCCTAAGCTCAGAGACTGTCGTTATGAGACAATCGAGGAAATGAAAGAGGCTGTGACGAAAGCCATTGACACACTCACACAAGAGGACTTCGATGGGGCCCTCAAGAAGTTGTTGGAACGGCACAAAAAGTGTATTGCAGCCGGAGGGGATTACTCCGAAGCGGACTAGAGTCTCATGTGTGTACTATCAATAAAAGTGGCTATACGAAAAAAAGCCTGGAAACTTATCGTATGCGCCTCGTATATATATATATATATATATATATATATTTATATATATATATATATATATATATATATATATGTGTGTGTGTGTGTGTGTGTGTCTGTCTGTCTGTCTTCCTCGATGTGTGCCATCTAATGATGGTGTAATAGTTAAATTCCATTTTTCTTCGAAGAAAACCGTTTCACTATTCTCGCCTCCAAGCTACACTGATATATATATATATATATATATATATATATATATATATATATATATATATATATATATATATATGTGTGTGTGTGTGTGTGTGTGTGTGTGTGTGTGTGTGTATGTGTGTGTGTTTTGTCTGTATATCTGGCGCTTTACATATATTAATTAGAAAAATTCTCATCACACACACACACACAACAACAACAACAATAGCTATATATCTTGAGAGAGAGAGAGAGAAAGAAAGAGAATTAGGGAGAGAGAGAAGGAGAGAGAAAGAGAAGGTGAAGGAGAGAGAGGTTTGAAATTATATCCAAATATATGCACTTAAATGTTACAAACGAATAAAACAATTTGATAACTTTTACATTCTGCCTTGCTGCTGAACATCATTGTTTAATAAGACCAAATTTTTGCAAAAACAGAGAAACAATAAAATTCTAATAGAAATATTTTATTCCTTCCAACACGGAAACGTCAATCTATGTTCATATCTGTCTTTTTCAGCGTGTCAGTATCTATGTATCCTGTTAATTATCCCCTCCTTGTTTCTGTCTCTGTCTGTCTGTCTGTCTGTCTCTCTCTCTCTCTATATATATATATATATATATATATATATATCGGTAAATAATAAAATAATGAACATAAAACGTGACAATATTACAAAATTAATGTAGTTGTATTTTTAAAATACCAAATTTAACACGTGCGTAAATATATTAATCCATGTTCCCCTCCCTCTCCACCCACTGCCTCTGTAACTCTCTTTACAGTTTTGTTGTGTATTTCTAAAACGATGATCAGATAAATAGAGTGATATGTACAGAAGGAAAGAGGGGGCGAGAGGAACAGAAAGAAAAAGGATACGGGGAGAACAGAGAGAAAGAAGGAACAACAGGAAAAGAGAAAAAATGGTTGAAAAGAGAGAAAAAAAGAGGGGCGAGGAATTGAAAGAAAGTGGGAGTCAGAGGAACAGAGAAAAAATGAAAGTGTGTGGAACAGTAAAAAAGAGGGAACGAGAGGAAAATAGAGACAAATGGGAAAGAGAGGAACCGAAAGAAAAAGAAAGTGAAAAGAAGAGAGAGAAAAAGGGTGAGAGGGGAACAGAGAGAAAGAGGGAGTGACGATAACTGAGAGAAAGTAGGATCAGAAAAAAAGTGGGAGGAATAGAGAGAAAGAAAGAGCGAAGGGAGCTGAGAGAAAGAGGAAGTGAAAAGAACAGAGAGAAAGGGAGAGCGAGAATAGCTGAGAGAAAGAGGAACTGAAAGGAACAGAGAGAAAGGGAGAGCGAAAATAGCTGAGAGAAAGAGGAACTGAAAGGAACAGAGAGAAAGGGAGAGCGAAAATAGCTGAGAGAAAGAGGAAGTGAAAAGAACAGAGAGAAAGGGAGAGCGAGAATAGCTGTGAGAAAGAGGAAGTGAAAAGAACAGAGAGAAAGGGAGAGCGAGAATAGCTGAGAGAAAGAGAAAGTGAAAGGAACAGAGAGAAAGGGAGAGCGAAAATAGCTGAGAGAAAGAGGAAGTGAAAGGAACAGAGAGAAAGGGAGAGCGAAGAGAGCTGAGAGAAAGAGAAAGTGAAAGGAACAGAGAGAAAGGGAGAGCGAGAATAGCCGAGAGAAAGAGGAACTGAAAAGAACAGAGAAAGGGAGAGCGAGAATATCTGAGAGAAAGAGGAAGTGAAAAGAACAGAGAGAAAGGGAGAGCGAGAATAGCTGAGAGAAAGAGAAAGTGAAAGGAAATGAAAGAAAAAGGAATGAGAGGAATAGAGAAAAAACGATAAAACTTATAAACATATCGATTTGCACTGATTAATGATATTGATGGTCATGTTCTAAAAAAAGAAAGAGATAAGCTACATTATCGACATCGACAAAACCTTCCTGTCAATGGGACTTAGAAAGTGTCAACTGTGTCCTCTGCACAGAGGTATGTCCCCTCTCATAAGGTGTGTCCTGGGTTTAGTGCTAAACTGCTTCCGGTCGCGATGGAGAAAATGAAGTAATTCTTTTTTTGTTATTACTTCCAAATCCACTCTAACCCTGAGTAATAGTATTTGTTTGGGTTCCATATGTGAAAATTATAGGAATTTTATATGAATACTCGATAGCATATAACAGTGTATTAAACATTTGCATGAAGAACAGTTATTTGACACTAAGTATTTTATAAGGATTATTATTAGTTATTTGAAACCATATGTTTACAAACCCAGGGTTATCATTTATTAGGAATAATTACTCGAAACCTAATATTTTTGGAGAGATTATTAGTATCAATAACAATATTTGAAATAATATGCACAATTTATTAAATAGGAATAATTGAGACCATTCGATTATCTGTAAAAAGTTGCTTATTATATGTAAATAATAAAGAGCAATTAGAAAATGAAAGTAATTGAATATTAAGAATAAACTGACTTGAATTGCCATGACCAGAAAATACGGAAACACTGGGCAGCTGTTTCAATCTTATTAGGTCTCATCAGCAGTTTATACCGTGATCTCAACCACTGGAAAATATACATATGATTATAATCAAGCATTTACAAATCAATCAAGTTTTGGCATTACATAACTCATAAGGGCTTCATATGCCGTTAAAAACCAACAAAACCAAACATTGGCAAGAAAAATAATCTAATAATTCACCTAAAAGAAAGAAAACGAAATTCCCGTTTATATAACAGAACATAAAAAAGAGGGTATGAATATTTAAATATCTTTATTTAAAGCAGCCCTTTGTTTAGAAAAGATCTGCTGAACTGAGATAAACGATGGACAATTTTAATCACTGATGGCAGAAATCGATATTTATTTAACAGAATGACAGTCTGTTGACTCTGATGCCCATGATATTCATCATCCCTTTACCTGCCGAATGCTATTGGGATCAGTTTAGCGTGTTGTTCGATAAACACTTAAAAAAAAGAGCAAAAAGAAAAAAAAAACGAATGATATTATCCCCTCATAACTTTACCACTCTCGTTTGTTCAGATCGATCTGAAGAATTTAAAATCGAAATCCAAAGACGTATCACCAATCTATTTTTAAGATTGACTCACATTTGCTGTGTGATATTTTCTGAGATAGCGATTTGGGAATGTGTTTGGGGTAAAAAGAATATATATTTATTAAGTTAGTCTAATCCCCCCACACACACATACACGTACACGTGCGTGCACATCGAGTTTCATTCGTTTCAATCGAAAAAATCCCCCTCATACATGTGTGCATATATGTGAGCATTATGCCCGTGGTGTAATGGTTATCGTCGTAGAAAATGGACACGGCGACACGTGTTCAAATCCTGGACGAGACTGATTGCATTTCACATAGCACTAATACCCTTGGGAAAGGTATGAATCCAATTATTCTCCCTCCAGCTATGGGTAAATAGTAGGGAAGACTGGGGTCTTCAGCCTTGGTGAGGCAACTAGTCTAGGAGAAGGAAAACTCTGACTTCAAACCTGTTAAAGTCCGCTTAAAAATTGACCTCGTGTCATATCCTGCCCGAGCGGAGGGGTTGGGTAAATATGATATATGTGTGCATTACTAAGTACACGTACTGCACAAATAGCAATCATAATATGATTCTACAGTGGATTTTACCAACATCTCCAATATATATATATATATATATATATATATATATATATATATATATATATATATAATTTATCATATTCATTAATAAAGCATGCTTATCATCAGTGACAGATCATATATACTCAAATTTGGATTGTCCGATGATCATAAAAGTAGTAAAATGACAGTCACCAGGCAGCGATGCCTATGTCTACATCATCCTAACCGAAATTTCGAAGTATTTAACCACAAACAAACTTACATACGAAAAGACCTAATTCGAATCGATTCATTTGAAAAAATATCTGGTGCATGAATTCAAAGTCTGTCTGTCTGTCTTCCACACATACATTATTAAAGTTCCTTGTATATATTCGACACCTGCATACAACTATAAACAAAAGGATCGCCACACACATACACGCATTCATATATATATATATATATATATATATATATATATATATATATAATGGGCGAATATCGTTTTCATGATAACAATCTGATATTAATTGTCTATCGATAATTGACTTTTCGGTAATTCAAAAATATTTCAACATTCTTATTTTGTTCGTTGTGTTCATCGCGTGATTAAATCGATTTAACTGCTCAAAAGATCAATAGTTTGTAAAATAACACGAAAATGAAAGCAATTAAAAATTCTCTTGTCATAAGAAAATACTAATCGATATATTTGCACACACAAAAATCATCCATTAATATTTATACATGGCCATCTTCCTCTATCTTTTTTTGACTGTCTCTCTGTCTGTCTGTCTGTCTGTCTCAATATATATGCTTGAAAACACAGACACACACACACACACACACACACACACACACACACACACACACACACATATATATATATATATATATATATATATATATATATATATATATATAAAATGTTATAATAAAAGGATATATACAAGTGGTAAAAGTTTGCAAGACAAAGTGCTTGACGCTACTGCAATAGAGTAGGTATAAATGTCAGAATTATGAACAAAAATTTCATACGGTGGGCAAAATCATTCGACGAAAAATGAGAAAATTGGCCAATCCGTATTAATTATAGTGTGATTAAAATTCATGTGTTAAGATAGAAGTATACGTGACGCTCATGTTCAGGTGAACATAAAAACACACACTTATATATATATATATATATATATATATATGTATAAGTTCACCGACCGTTGTCCAGGGTGAACCTAAGGTTCCTTTCTCAAGAGCAACAACAGCGAGGTGTAGTCGAGGTTACTACTCCTTTCCTTGGATGGATCCACTTACCCTTGATCAGTACTGTATAATGCTGGTTGTTAAGCAAGGAGACATCAAGTAACATTAGTATCATTAGTACGACTCGACCAGGGATTGAACCCCGGTCTTCTAGGCCATTGGCGAAGATTAACCATTATATATATATATATATATATATAACTCTAAAATATCCAGTCAGTGTCCAAGGACAGTAGGTGTGGATTATTCTTTATATAGAATATATGAGGGTAATCATATAAATCTATGAGAGTGCTATTGTTAGTTCCCTATTTCTTCTCTAGGGTATAACAAAATTCACATTCAGAGCGGATATAGTACAATTTAATGGAGACTCAAACTCGGTTAAGTCGTCATAATAAATTTATTTCGGCAGAGAATATTATTGCTATTTTCTCCGTCTCGTCAGATGACTCTTTACATGCTTTCCTCCTGTCGCATGTATAAGTTCACCGACCGTAGTCGAGGCTGAACCTAAGGCTCCTTTCTCGAGAGCTACAACAACCCTTGATCAGTGCCATATAATGCTGGTTGTTAAGCAAGGAGACATCAAGTAACATTAGTAACATTAGTACGCCTTGACCAGGGATTGAACCCCGGTCTTCCAGGCCATTGACGAACATTAACCATTATATATATATAAATATATATATATATATATGGGAAAAACTGGAAATAAATTCGATTGTATAAAAATATATAAAGATGAAAAAGCACAATGCCGTCAGAGAATGATTTTATTTACAGAATGATTTTCCAATGTTAAACGTTTCGGTTTTTAAATCTTCATCAGGGCAGTGTCAGTTATTAAATGAAACGAAAAAGATGATAATATTTTAAACCATTGTATATCCGTTTGAATCTTATAGATAAAATTGGAAGTAGTTTCTAGATTATGTGCGACCAAGCTGTTATTTATGTTTTCTTTTTTTCAAATTTCTTATGTGCTCGTAAATTTGTTTTTTGATATAACCTCCGGATTCTGCCACATATTTTTATTAGAATCCAGACATGGAATTTCATAAATCCCTGCACTGGATTCAATGTGGGCATTATTCTTTTTTTTAATTATAATCACATTCCTAATCGTCTTTCAAGAATTAAGTGTTTTAAATCTCTGGTTGCTAATTTTTTTTCAATGATGTTTGTGGTGGAATTGTTGGGTAAAATGATATATCTATGCTATGAATTATTATTCGAAAAATATTGTTTTCAATTTTTAGGGAATATTTATAGTTGAGATTTTTGAGAACTTTTATTTAGTCATGTTGTATAAAAGGTGTAGAATGTTGAAGTTGCGGGAAAGAATTTTCTATATAGCCAAATCTATATTTTAAAAACTTGCGGATGCAAATCTTAAGAGATCTAATTAGGCTATAAAAACCGAAACCTTGGTAAATAATTCAAGAAATATAACCATTCTTTGAAGTCCTGGAGCTCATCATCTCTGTAAGTTTTTAAATATATATATATATATATATATATATATATATATAGTATTAGCGTTAATTTTCTTCTAAACAAAAATACTATAGTTTCACATTTCAAGTTGAGCGTTATATCATAAAAACGGATATTATTAATCATTACTAATCATCAAACTCTACATCAATGAATCTCTTTAAGTAAATACGTAAATTGTTGTCTAAATATAAGCTCACACAGAAGCAAAATTCTATGTAGAAAGTATATTTTCAAAGCAAACTTCATTTTTTTGTGTTGGTTTTGTTTTGTTTCTATGTTTAAATAAACTTTGTGGGATAATTTTTGTCATAGAATTTAAATGCTGTTGACTATGGCAGCAAATAATGCCTGTGTGTGTGTGTGTGAAGGTGCCTGTGGTGTAATGGTTATCGTCGTAGGAAATGGACACGGCGACACGAGTTCAAATCCTTGACGAGACTGATTGCATGTCATCATCATCATCATCATGTCGCACCGCTAGCACGGATATCCCTGACCCTCTCTCGCCACTTCTCCCTATCATTCATCGCTTCCGGCAGGTCTTCAGGGTTACATCCTGTGTCCTCACATAGTTGCTGTATGTAGGTTCGTGCTGGTCGTCCTGCTTTTGCACATCCATATGTGGGGGTCCATAGGAGTACATCGCTTATGAGCTCGCCCTTGCTTCTCCAGCAGTGTCCCGCGTGTCTGGTTCGTCTAACTTGTATAGTTTTCGTGATGGGGGGCAAGTGTCCGTATAGTTGGTGTCTCGTGGGGTGTTGTCGCCAGGACTTGTTCAATACTGCTCTCAACATTCTTGCGTAATTTCCGTCTAGTTTCCTCTCCAGTCGCTTAGTTAGCGTCCATGAGGTGCATCCTTATAGCAGTATCGACACAACCGCTGCCTGGAAGAAACTGCGTTTCATTTTATCGGTTAGGTCCGACTTCCATATGATCGAGAGCCTATCGATAGCTGTCCATGCCTTCGTCAGTCGTGTGTCGATGTCTTTTTCGGTTGATGAGACGCTACTACCTAGGTAGGTGAATTTGTCTACTAGTTTCAGAGAGGCTCCGTCTAGTGTGGCACTGTTGCCCGTTTGGTTGTAACACATATATTCAGTTTTGTGTGCATTGACATGGAGGCCAATGCCAGCTGCAGCTCGTTCCAGACTATGCAGTAGTGTCTCTGCTTGATTAGGCGTATTCGCCAGTAACGCCAAGTCATCAGCGTAGTCGGCGTCCGTGATTGTTTTTGCGGGGTACCTTTTGCTTCTTCTCTTTGTCAGCTCGAAGCCATTTTCTCTGATTTTGTCGATCGAAGTCCTAAGCACATAGTCTAGACAGATGACAAAGAGGTACGGGGCTAGTGTGTCTCCTTGTAGTACTCCTGCAACAATGTCGAAGTATTCCGTGTCTCCATCTGGTGAACGTACTTTCACTTTGGTGTTTCTGTAGAGAATCATTATCGCTGCTACGGTTTTTTTTGGTAGGCCGTACGCTAATAGGATTTGTTCCATCTTCTCCCTGTGTATGGAATCGAAGGCCTTGGTAAAGTCGACAAATAGTCATGTCGCCTGAAGGTTTTTTGCCCGAACGCCTTCAAGGATTCTACGGATGGTCAGTATTACTGAGGTTGTGGATCTATTTCTCCGGAAGCCATTTTGGTTTTTCCTAAGAATGTTGTCTATTTTGTCTATGCGGTTCCGTAGTAGGGCATTGTAGATTTTGGCTGCTATGGATGTAAGTGTTATCCCTCAGTAGTTCTTGGCTAGTCCGAGGTCGCCTTTTTTAGGGAAAGGAAGGATGCATCCCTTCGTCCATCTTTCTATCCTATTTTGGCTATAGACTGCGTTGCATTGCCGGAGCAGTATATCGTCGAATTGTCTAGTCTTCCACACTTCTGGGGGGATCTCGTCTAGCCCTGCAGCTTTCCTATTTTTAATTCTTCTGAGAACTGAGTCGAGTTCTTTTTTGGTGAAAGGACCTAGTTTAACGTCTAATTGCTTACTGATAATTCTGGTGATTGGTTCATCCGTTATTTTCGGTGGGTTTCCTAGTAGATTTTCGAAATTCTGTTCCCACAGTTTTACTCTTTCTTGTTGGCTTGCAGCTTTCAATTTTGCTTTGACTGTGCTCCTCCTTCTACTTTCTTCGTTTATTGTTTGCCAGGCTATCCTGGATTGTCTATCTTCCACCGAGTCTCTAATCTTATCTATCGGATTTTGTATGTATTCTGCCTGTTCTTTTAGATATATTCCTGTTAATTGATATTGTGCCTTTTCTAGTTTTCGGGCATTTGTGTTTGTTGGGTTCTTTCGATAGCTTTTGGAGGCAGTTTTCACGAGTGCACGTTTTTCTCTAACCGCTAGCGTTTCCCAAGGGACTCTATATTTAGTTCTAGGTTTTGTTGGAATACACTTTGCTGCCGCCTCAAGGTGTACTTCTACAAAATTTTCATATTCGTCATTTGGGTACCTTTTTCTGCCTTCTCTTGTAGTGCTTCGAATCTGTTTCTTAATTCTAATGCATATTTATCTCTAATATCTCTGTTGTTGAGTAGAGCCCAGTCATAGTGCTTGGTTGTCGCTTTTCGTGTGGCGTTTTTTCGTAGGCTTAGTCGTAGTTTGGCCGTAACTATTCGATGATCGGAGGACACACCCTCGAAAGAGGAGTATGCCTCGCAATTCATCGCATTGTTTTTCCATTTCTTGTTTATAAAGACATAGTCTATCTGTGCTTTCCTCTTATTCGCGTATGTGTTGGTCCATAGTTTCCCCTCCCTTTTTTGAAAGTTTGTATTGAGGCATGTTAATCTATTTTCTATCATGAAATCAATTAGATGTTGTCCATTCCTGTTTGACGCGTTGTGTAGGCTCTATTTGTTGTTTCTGTTTTTCCCGATTTGTGCATTTATATCTCCGCCAATGACTAGCAGGTTGTGTTTCGGAATGCTACGTACGAGGGAGGATAGATCTTCATAGAAGGTGACTATTTCGTTTTCTTCGCTAACATTGGTAGGGCTGTAGCAGGAGATAATTGTTGCTTTGGGGTTGCCATTAAATGTTGCGGCCATCATCCTAGGTTGTATTCTCTCAATGCTGTTTAGTGTTTTTAACGCTCTTGGTCCTATAAGCATTCCCATCCCTCCTACCGATGCATTGACAGAGTTTTTCCATGCCGATACAGTCACTAGCATCCATCCATTAAATTTAAATGCTGTTGACTATGGCAGCAAATAATGCCTAATTACAACAATTTTTTGTTTTCTAATTTTCCATGAGAATTAATAAAATCTTTTAATCTTTAATTTAGAAGAAAATAACTTTTACATTTAAAGAATTGTTAATAGTGTTCTTATTTTTGAACTGTACTTTATATTCAAACTGTTATCCTTATCTCAGTTGTTATAGAGACAGGCTTTTAGTAGTTGTAACTTTGATCTTTTTCAAGTGTCTGCGTTCTCGGATGACTAAATCTTCAAATCCCAGCATTTCAAATGCCCAATTTCCTTTGTATTTGGCATTGAAGCGCTTTTAATACTTTCCCATTGAAACTAAAAACTTTTCTGGGTTTAAATAAACCAGCAACAGAATTGTACATAATTAATGAAATAGTTTTAGACATAATTTCATAAATGATTGTAATGAAGAAAATTGTCACGCAGTATATTCCACACTAGAGGGAACATCTCTGAAACTGGTAGACATATTCACCTACATAGGAAGCAGTGTCTCATTAACAGAAAAAGACATCGACACGCGGCTAACGAAGGCATGGACAGCTATCGATAAGCTATCAATCATATGGAAATCAGACCTGACCGATAAAATGAAACGAAGTTTCTTCCAGGCAGCGGTCGTGTTGATACTGCTGTATGGATGCACTACTTGGACGCTAACAAAACGGCTGGAGAAGCTAGACGGCAATTACACAAGAATATTGCGAGAAATACTGAACAGGTCCCGGCGACAACACCCCACAAGGCACCAACTATACGGCCACCTGCCTCCCATCGCGAAAACTATCCAAGTTAGACGAACCAGATATGCAGGACACTGCTGAAGTTGCTGGGACGAGCTCATAAGTGATGTACTCCTATAGACCCCCACATATGGCCGAGCAAAAGCAGAACGACCAGCTCGAACATATATACAGCAGTTATGTGAGGATACGGGATGTAACCCTGAAGACCTGCCAGAGGCGATGAACGATAGGGAGAAGTGACGAGAGAGGGTCAGGAATATCCGTGCTAGTGGCATGACATGATGATGATGATGATATCTCACTGTGTGCTGTAACGGTTATAGGCGTTGGTTCCCTAAGCTTCTACGAAGACAATCATCTGGAAGTTGCAGATTCAATCCTGACTGCAGGCAAATAACAATATAGGAATACTTAACATTTCTACCCGGTTATGGTTAACGAAATCAGAACAGGCGTCCCCCGTGGATTCAATAAAGGACGTATTTCGAAGTCCCGTGCAGATTCCCGAGTTCGACAGACACCGGAGGACATATCGACCGAAACGTTTTGGAAATAACAATAAAGATGAAGACCCTTAATGACAAAAATCATCAAACTTCGTGTCATAAATTTTGACGAAAAATAATTTCTTTGACAAATCGTAATTGTGGTAAGGAAGGACGGCTTTGCGAACAACGAAATTTAAGTCGTTACTTGTCGTTTCAACAGTAACTCTGTAACCGGCTGACCCTTGAGAAAAATCCTCAAATCTTGTGTGAAACCATTTCTCGCATCTACCAGTGGAGTTTCCGGGATTTTTGTTGTACACTACATCAGGATTACAGGGTTGTGTTTTTTCATGCCTACACAGTAAAACCCATCTGATTGATTGACTAGTAACAAAAAAAGGCACTATCTCGTGGGAAAAACGAATCTACAAGCTATGAAAATATTCGAAGAAAAACAATTTTATTACTCTTATTGTTTCTTGATTGATTGATTTTAGCGGTATATCAACCCTTCTAGGGTTATTTTTTGCAGACGGTCTTATTGAATACGAATGATTTTCAAACATATGTATTCAAATCATAGATTAGCCTCTAACAGGTACAACCATAATGGATCAGAGTGGACCTAGGAGTAATGGCAATGAACAGGTACTCCACATTCTTCAGATTTCTAGAACTGTGGCCACACCATCAGATACGGTTTAATATCAACCTGAGGATGTCCCCTTTTTTGCAGGGAATACAGTTTTTGTATTCTAACCTCCAACAACAATCAGATTATTGTTTAGTTATACAATTATTTACCTATTTTGTTTTGGTTACCGTCACACATTTTGTGTTATTCAAGTTGAAACTGTGGCATTTTTTCCAAACCGAATGCTGAAAATAATCAAAACCTTTTCTCCCCACTTGACTTGATACGTATTTTCTTTCACCGACATCTTTCTTTTCAGTTTTTATGCATTTAAATGGAATTTTGTCACTTTTTTCTACTTCCTTTTTTTTTTAAAAAAATCTGTCTGTGTTATCTCACTGAGAAAAAAAGCTTTCAAATATTTACTAAATCAGTTATTGTCTTCTTTCTCAGCAGGAATAACTCAAGTTATTTTTTTTTTATCACAGAATACATTACTGAGCATCCTTTACCAGCAATGATTATTCTTCACACCAGAGGGCGTGATCTGTATACCATGCGTAGTTCAATGGTTAGCGAGCTGGACTAGAAGTACAGTCATAGTGAAGTCGATTCTTACAAATAGCTTCATATCAAATTTGGCCTTATGCTTAATTAGGGACTTCTACATATGGACACACCCACGTTGACCGACCAGCAAAAAATTATTTTCATCAGTTCCGTGTGGACACTGGAAGTCGTCTAGAGAACTTACCAAGGGACGGATAGGGACGGATGGCGAGAAAGAATCAAAAGAATTCGTGCTGTTGGCATATCTTGATGATGATGATGATGAAGCTAAGCTTAGCAAATGACAACAAAATGGCTTGATCAGTTGATATAAAGTGACAATCTAAACAAATTTCCTGCTTTTTCTTTAGTTTTAAGTTTTA
>OY757939.1:3430642-3543142 GCA_963585895.1 Sepioteuthis lessoniana
ATATGGCCTTGTGCCACATCTAAGCAAAAAGCTTAGTAAATTTCCATTCCATTATATCTATTTCTTCTAAGCATATACTTATCTCGAGAGCCTGTTGTGAATGGAAGTAAGTTTTAAAACCAGAATCCCTGTATGCCATCATGGCCTGGCGTTTTTCAATATGGTACTGTTTTGAGAGCTGCCCTGAGTTAGGCGAGGTGTATTTTGGTCTTAGAGTCTCCGAGTTCTTGTAGCTCATTTTTCTTGTTTATCCATTCGGCTTTTCTGTTATGCCTTTCTGGTCCCACACTTTGATCCCTAACTGTTTTGTTTCCTTGTCATCCTGTTGTTGGTATGTGTTTATGCATTCTCCACTTACTTGCTGGAATAATGTTTTGCGTTGTTTTTGAAGGTCCTATTTTGTCTCGATTGTTTGGCCGTCTCGATATCTTTTTAGTCTTCTGTCTTTCACAAGAACCTTCTGATTTATCTCCTCGAATTGTACTGTTTATTTTGCTTGCTATGTTGCTCTTCTCTTTTCATCCCAACATATTCCTGCGTTTTTTTTTCTCTTTTTATAGAATTTTCGCTTGTTATCATTGATTACCTACTGTGTTTCCAGTCTAAATTCCCGTGCAGATTTTGAGTTTTTGTTCGTGTTCTTAAGAGGAACACTGATTTTAACATATACTAATTTTGCTCCCCTCCGTTTATTCTATTATGTCGTTCATTGGGGTATTCGTTTATATTTAGTTTCTGCTTTTACAATCATCCAATATTGGTTCTTGAGAAATGTTCATGTGGTTTTCTTTTCACACACTTTTCTTTTTATAATCTCTTTATTTGTTCTATCATCTTGTTTGTTTATATCATCTTGTTTCTTTATTTGTTTTATCATCTTGTTTGTTCTGTGGTGTTGAGGTGTGTGGGGTTTTGATAACTATTAGTTTGCATTTCGATTCTGTTTGGGGATTTTGTTCATCGGATTTTTGCGTCTCGGTCACTGTCTTGGGATTTTGTTGATATGTTTCCCTATTTATTTGTTGGGATATTTCTTGTATTTCAAAGTCAGATAACCAACTTTTCTTAATTATCGTCCTAGCTTGATCAGCCAGTCTTTGGCTTGTTGTTATAACAAATGCCTATCATTCTCTTTGAATTCACCCTTCGTGTAGGGCTTCTCCTAAAATAACAGAAAAGTGCAAACTTGTCGTCTTCCCTAGTCTATTTTTTGTTGGTGTCTCTGAGACCAGCGTTTGTGAACATGAAAAAAAGAATACCCAATATTCGTAGGATACCTATTGTATTCCTCATGTTGGCTCTCCAGGGAGCGCCCGCCGATCATGACACGAAGCCTGTTATCTGAGCCCCACATTGAATTACATTATTATTATTATTAGTAGTAGTAGTATTTACTCATGAGAGTTTTTCCCATCAACGTTAGCTGATGGTTTTTCACTGGAGTTTGAGTGACAGCAAGTCCCCTCAAGTCTCCAGGACTCGTCTCGGGATTCTGGTTGTTCTCAGCAATGCTGTCGTTTGGATAGTCTCTACACCACCGCTAACTTCCAAGTCCTCTAGGCCCTTTAATAATCCTTTTGTTATTGTGCCTAAAGCACCAATCACAATAGGCACAATCTTCGCTTTCATGTTCCACAGCTTTTTCAATTCCTTAGCAAGATCGAGGTACTTATCCTCCTTTTCACTTTTTTTCAGATTTATTCTGTGGTCCGCCGGGACTGCAAAGTCGACAATTTTGCAAATGCTCTTTTTTTTATTATTTAAGAGCTTATCTACTTGAATTGGTACATTCTTTCGAATAGTTTTTAAATCCCTCTATGGAAGTGGCTACTTTAAAATATTTCTGCAAGTACATTCCTGCACCTGACGAGGTCCGCTACAAAATTTTCCGAATGGATTAATAGATATTTACATCTGATATATATATATATATATATATATATATATATATAAGTGTGTGTGTGTGTGTGTGTGTGTGCATGTGTGTGTATGTGTAACGTAGTGATTTAGGAGACCATCGGAGGGAGTTTAATACCCAGGATAAAGGAACGAAATTAATGTACATTTTAGAGAAAATTCATTGCGAATTTATAATAACTTTTGAACCAGACGTGTAGAAAGAAGTGTATTGTTTATTTTATTACGAAAATATCTGCTACGAAACCGGTGTTTGAAGTGTCTTGTTCGAAAGAAATAGTCAAACATCGGTCTAATTCAGTGACCGACGAAATTTGTAATTGTTTTCAAATGATTTTAAAATTCAGTTGATGAAAAAATATCCTGAAATTATGAAAAACACCAAAAGGTCATTACGAGGAAAAAGACTTTTGTATTGTTGGTCATGAAACAAAATGTTGACATCGGAAGTTTACTGACAGATCAAAGAGACTTTTTTTAAGTTAAATTTAGCTCAGAAATTCGGTGTGGAATTTATTACGGGCTTTTGAAATAGTCTCTATACTGCCTCCTGACCCAGTTATGAAAAAGATATAAATTAAACTAAAAGAGAAACAAAATGAGATTGATTGGAAGTTGGGTTGTCGTCTGACGTACCAAGATGTAGTCGGAACAAGTGAGAACCGGGAAACGAAATGTGAAGCAGACCAATTGAGACGCCGACCGATTTAGACGCGGACCGATTTTAACCGAGTTTGAAGGCAGACATAAACTGGATTTCTTCCGATTCTGAACTGACTGGCCTTGTACTGACCTGCCTGCGTGGAAGATAGAAAAATAAGCTAATACCTGTCGGTCTCAGAAAGAACTGCATTATGCTATTGAATGTCAATTTTTATGATATATATAAAACATTATTATTGTTGCAAATCTGAGTTTTGTTTATGGTCGTAGATTTTCTTTTCTTTTTTTTCCGTAATTGTGTGGAGGTGTCCGTCTAATTGCTAAAACGGTTAGTGGTTGATTCGTTGTTTGGAACATAAATCACAATGTGGGCGGATAGCAGATTAATCTCAGTTGATCCAGAAATTTCCTGGTACAACCAGACTAGGTTAAGATCCCAAGATTAATCTCCGTAACATCCCAGGCTATTCGGTTACATCTGGAACTGTTTGGACCAGGATAAGACCGGTCACATTTGGTGCCATTAGCTGACCGTCCCGCCCGGTTGTATATATATATATATATATGTATATATCCGAATGCAATTCAGTGAATAAGATGAAATTTGCCAAAAATTTAGCAATATGAACCTCTGTTTACAGTTGCACATTTTTCAATGAAATCAGTTGTCATCATCATCATCATCATGGCGTGCTGGTAGCACGGATATCCCTGACCCTCTCTCGCCACTTTTCCCTATCATTCATCGTCTCGGGCAGGTCTTCTGAACAACATCCTGTATCCTCACATAGTTGCTGAATGTATGTTCGTGCTGGTCGTCCTGCTTTTGCACGGCCATGTGTGGGGGTCCATAAGAGTACATCACTTATGAGTTCGTCCCTGCTTCTCCAGCAGTGACCTGCATGTCTGGTTCATCTAACTTGAATGATTTTCGTGATAGGAGGCAGGTGGCCGTACAGTTGGTGTCTTGTAGGGTGTTGCCGCCAGGACTTGTTCAAGATTGCTCGCAGCATTCTTGTGTAATTGCCGTCTAGCTTCTTCTCCAGCCGTTTTGTTAGAGTCCATGTAGTGCATCCATATAGGAGTATCGATGCGACCGCTGCCTTGAAGAAACTGCATTTCAAACCCTTAAATTCCCGTAAATACCGTTAACAAGACCTTCTTTACTGACCACTGCGCCCTTTCTCGTCACCGAGGAGTCAGTTCCTTTCCGATTAATTCACTCAGGCTGGAAGTGGAAAACTAATGTTCATCTCTTTTGTAATCATTTTCTGACACAAAATTTGTACTCATAACATATTCTGCTGTGAATTTCACATGGGTTGCACTTTTTGGTCATAAAAAACTTTGATAACAGACCCCTGTTCAAACCAAGAGAACACTGATTCGACGCCATTTTGATAAGCTCAAAAGAAATATCTTCACTTGATTAAAATAATTTTTCGAATAAATCAATACTTGGCAATAAAATTTACAATTACGGGAAAATTTTCTATACGATAATCATTATGATTTTTGAAAAAAAAATCCCTTTTTTATAGAATTACCCTCGTCCGCTCGTGTGTGTGTGTGAGTGGGTGTAAACTAATTATACGCAACAAAAAAAAAAAACGAAAAAAAAACAGGTGCTACTGACAAAGCCTTTATGAAATCATGACTCTGAAATGAATCAAATTCAGCTGACAATGCCAGACTTTTGTTTTTGGAGTCATGAGGGAATTCTTGATTTTGAACGCAGACACATTATACATGTTCTCTTGTGTTCATCTCTTTCCAATAAATCTACCTGAGCGCAGTCGTTATGTTTCAGAAATCTATACATTTATTCTGTCATCATTTAAATTACTTGATGATGTAAATGCGTTGGACTATATATATATATATATAAAGTAAGAGAAATACACCGCTGTTAGAAAAACGTACGTGCACCCATAGTTTATCAGCAGTATTGTGCATTCTTTGTATATTGAAAACTGCATCACTAATTCATATTAGCAATATACCTTCGAGTAAGTAGACACACAAACATACACACACATATACATGCACTCACACACACACACAAACACACACACACACTTATATATATATATATATATATATATATATATATATATATATATATTATGATTATTGGGAGCTCTGACTATGTGAGTAATGCTGTATGGTTGGGCGGCTAAAGGTAAAGGCAGATGGGACTCACCCAAGATACTACGTTCTGTTTTGAAAACTATTTTAAAACACCTTATAAAAAACGATCATGCAGCGCGCTCAGAAACCATTAAAGTTAGACGAGGTAGATGGGTGGAGCTTTGCTGAAGAAGTTAGACGACGTAGACATGTTGGGCATTGTTAAAGAAGTAAGACAAAGCAGACATTATCGGTGCAGCTAAAGAAGTAAGACATTGTTGACATACTGAAGAAGTAAGACGAGGTGTACATACAGGGTGCTTCCGAAGAAGTAAGACGATGTACACATGCTGGCTGCTGCTGAAGAATTAAGACGTGGTAGACAGGCTGGGCGCTGCTGAAGAAGTAATATGAAGTAGATACTACGGTCGCTGCTGAAGATGTAAGACGACGTAGATATGCTGGTTGCAGCTGAAGAAGTAAGACGGGAAGACAAGTTTACCGCTGCTGAAGAAGTAAGACGAAATTGTCATGCTGGGCGCTGCTGAAGAAGTAAGAGGAAATAGTCATGCTGGGCGCTGCTGAAGAAGTAAGACGTGGTAGACAGGCTGGGCGCTGTTGAAGAAGTAAGACGAAATAGTCATGGTGGGCGCTGCTGAAGAAGTAAGACGAAATTGTCATGCTGGGCGCTGCTGAAGAAGTAAGACGAAATTGTCATGCTGGGCGCTGCTGAAGAAGTAAGACGAAATAGTCATGCTGGGCGCTGCTGAAGAAGTAAGACGTGGTAGACAGGCTGGGCGCTGTTGAAGAAGTAAGACGAAATAGTCATGCTGGGCGCTGCTGAAGAAGTAAGACGAAATTGTCATGCTGGGCGCTGCTGAAGAAGTAAGAGGAAATAGTCATGCTGGGCGCTGCTGAAGAAGTAAGACGAAATAGTCATGCTGGGCGCTGCTGAAGAAGTAAGAGGAAATAGTCATGCTGGGCGCTGCTGAAGAAGTAAGACGTGGTAGACAGGCTGGGTGCTGTTGAAGAAGTAAGACGAAATAGTCATGCTGGGCGCTGCTGAAGAAGTAAGACGAAATTGTCATGCTGGGCGCTGCTGAAGAAGTAAGACGAAATAGTCATGCTGGGCGCTGCTGAAGAAGTAAGACGAAATTGTCATGCTGGGCGCTGCTGAAGAAGTAAGACGAAATTGTCATGCTGGGCGTTGCTGAAGAAGTAAGACGAAATAGTCATGCTGGGCGCTGCTGAAGAAGTAAGACGAAATTGTCATGCTGGGCGCTGCTGAAGAAGTAAGACGAAATTGTCATGCTGGGCGCTGCTGAAGAAGTAAGACGAAATAGTCATGCTGGGCGCTGCTGAAGAAGTAAGACGAAATAGTCATGCTGGGCGCTGCTGAAGAAGTAAGACGAAATTGTCATGCTGGGCGCTGCTGAAGAAGTAAGACGAAATAGTCATGCTGGGCGCTGTTGAAGAAGTAAGATGACGTAGATACGCTGTGTGCCGACGAAGAAGTAACGCGATGTACACATGCTGGGTGTTGCTGAAGTAGTAAGATGTAGTACACAGGCTGGGCGCTACTGAAGAAGTAAGACGAGGTAGATATGTTGGGTGTTGTGACGAAGTATGACAAGGTAGATATACTGGGAGCTGCTGACGAAGTGAGTCGAGATAGACATGCTGGGTACTGCTGACTAAGAAAGAATTAACACATCAGACGTTTTTGTGGACTTCTACGCATTGACACACCAGTGTTGGCTGACAGCAAAAATGACATTCATCAGCTCTGTGCGGATACTTGATGCTGTCTAGAGTATTTGCCAAGAATAATAACTGAAAAGGATGGTGGGTGTCTTTTACGAGAGAGAGAGAGAGAGAGAGATATATTCTGTGATGTAGGTATTCCTTCATAATAATTATGATGATGATGATGATGAATATATGCGGGTGTTGTTCAAAACGTTGTAAGCCTAACCAAGCAGACAGTAAGCAAACTGAGAATGTATTTGTCCAGCCAGAAATGAAAAGATTTATCGATTCCTCCACCATGTTAGATTTAATATTTGAAGTCATTTAAATATGGGAGGTCACGCACGAATCGAGACTTATGCAGGACCTGACAAAAAATGTTGATTCTCTTGGCATTTCCCTTTACGGGCGTCTTAGTCCTGCCAGACAGGTAGTGCTTGTGGGGAAGGTCTTGGGGGACTAGGGGATTAATTTTAAGTCACTCCTCCCACACGAATATCAAATGAACATCTCGAGACCACAGAATGAACAATGAATAAAAAGTTAGTTTTAAATCTAAAAATTTAACAAAATGATTTTGATTATTATTTATCATGTCACAGGAATAAATGAATATTCATCCATGACACCCCCACACAGAGCTCTCTCTGTATCTCTCTCTCTCTCTCTCTCTCTCTATTTATATATATTAAAATATACGTGGTAATTTATTAAGGAGATTGGGCATAATCAAATCAAACCACAGAGATCATGCGTGATCGTTGTGGTCTACACTGACCTATATATATATATATATATATATATATATATTGATTTATTCTCCAAATATAAAGCACCCCAAGTGTACTTTCGTTACGTAGACCATACTCTTTGTGTACATGGGAGTAAGACTGAGGCTAGCAAATTTTTCTCACATTTAAATCGTCGGCACCCTGCACTTAGATTTACTTTTGAAAAGGAGAATAATTCCACTCTACCTTTTCTCGACGTATTGGTGTGTAAAGAGACTTCCGCATTCCTAACCACTGTATATCGTAAGCCAATTTTTACTGGCTTATACATTCGTCGGGATTCATTTTGTCCAAAGAAGCGGAAGATGAATCTAATTAGGACCCTAACGCATCGGGCATCAATGATATTCTCTGAGTCTAAGTTAGACGATGAAGTCGAATTTATCACTGGGACACTTTATAACAATGGCTTCCCTGAAGACATTGTTCGATCTGTCATCAGAGATAAAATTTCTTACTTCAGTAGAATTGAACCTAATATAGTCCAGAGGTACCATGTATATCTCAGTTTGCTTTAGCTCGGTGATATTAGTGAGAGATTTACCAACCAGATCACTGCTTGTATACGTAAGTGCTATTTTTCTTACAACCTGCGTGTGGTCTAAGGCACACAGACTGTTTTGACATCCGGTCGAAAAGAAGTTCTCCGCCCCACCCAACATAGTAGTTCTTTGGTTTATTCTTTTAGATGTGTTTGCGGATTGCAATACATCGGGAGAACCAATGAACGTCTGGATTGAAGAATTAAAAAATATGTACCCGCAAAAATACGTCAAGGGAACTACTTTGCTGACCGAATGAACAACATGTACGGATCTTCCATTGCAGAACATCTAATAAATAACCATAATTGTGCCCCGTCCTACAGTGCGGACTTGTTTGTTATTTTAAGCAAGCCCCACTTGGACCTGAAAGTACTTGAGACCATTCATATTCTTACCCATAAACCGTTCCTCTGTAAATAGAGGGAATGTTTATTGCGTCGGAATTTGATAAGTATTTAATTTACTCCTCCCTTTCTAGTCAACTTGCATTTTTTTCTCTTTCCTCCAGCTCATTACACAGTCACTTCCCCTTTTCCTTCTTAATCGTTGTCCTCGTTTTAACTGTAATCAGGAAGGACCGAGACCGGTTTGTTGATTTATTTTTTTAAAAGATCTTTAAAACTGTTTCACTTATGAGTGTAAAAAAATTCTGTACCCCAATAATATATATATATATATATATATATTTACGTGGTGCATAAATAAGTTTCCAGACTTTTTTGTACAGGCATTTAGAATTGCTGTAGACTCTTGAAAATTCAGAATGTTTTTTCTGTACATCTTATGAGATGACTGGCCAATTTTTATGATTTCAAGTTCAAATAAACAGCTACAGCAGGAACTGGAATACACCCTACTAAAGCCTGATTGTCACAGCTGGTGAATTTCAAAAATGCAATCTGGACTTTTGAAGAACGATATGCAATAAAATTATTTTTTAAACTTGGAAAAAATGCCATGCAATGAAAGCTGAATCTACTGGTATGACCCAGAGACCAAGAGACAGAGTTCCCAGTGGAAGCATGCTGGCTCTCCCAGACCCAAGAAGGCCAGAGAGAGCAAATGCACCCACAAACTTTTGATGATCCCTTTTTTTGACAGCACTGGCATGATATACATGCACTGGGTTCCCACTGAACAGACAGTCAACAAGGAATACTGTGTTGTTTTAAGGGAGTTCAGGAAGAGATTCAATCGGAAGAGGCCAGAACTCTTCAAATCGGCTCAGTGGCATTTCCACCAGGACAATACACCAGTCCACAACTCCATTCTTGTCGCAGTCTATTTGACCAAGATAGGCATCAAGACAGCTCCTCATACTCCGTATAGTCCAGCTCTTGCTCCCTGTGACTTTTGGTTCTTTCCTAAGCCCAGAGGCTGTCGTTATGAGACAACTGAGGAGATGAAAGAGGTTGTGACGAAGCTCATTGACACGCACACATAAGAGGACTTCTATGAGGCCTTCGAGATGTTGTTGGAACGGTACAACAAGTGCCTTGCAGCTGGAGGAGATTACTTTGAAGGGGACTAGAGTTTCATGTGTGTACTATTAATAAAAGTGCCCATACGAAAAAGTCTGGAAAATTATTTATTGATCCTCGTATCTTGGCTAGATTCCTGAACGGAGATTTATGAAGGAGGCTGTCCATGTCGACTGAATAGGCCGATGCGGGAGCGGAAAGACCTGCCGCAGCGACTGCAGTTAAAGGTCTTGTCTTGTATGACTGTTGAGACTCCCTGAATCTTCCTTTTATGGCGTTTCTCCCTGAAGTTGGCTCTGCGGGAGTCCTCAAAAGTGAAGACGACCTGGTGGACGATGCGGTGCAAAGCCTGACGGTCAGCAGCAAGTGTCGACCACTGGTGGTGGTCAATGTGGCAGGTACCGAGGATCTTATTGAGGGAGTATTCAAAACGTTTATTTACTGTCCATCTGTCACAGTACCCAGTGGAAAGTTCACCATACTGGGTTCTCTTGGGGAGGCAGTAGTCCCCCATTCTGGAGACATGCCCTGCCTATCAAAGGTGCGCCTTCAGCAACATGGCCTCTTTGCTCGTGATTTCTGCCTGATCAAGGGCATCAGCATTGGAGACGTAGTTACTCCAGTGAATATCGAGGATGGTGCGAAGACAGCTCTGATAGAAGCGCTCAAAGACTCTTAGATGATGGTACTTAAGCTCAGTTACCCCGATGGTGATATGGGGAGGGTGGTACTCTTCTAGGGGTGCAGGCTGGTGAAGCTCTTCAATCTTCTTCAAGCTGACCTCAAGTCCGAAGAGCTGGGCATCATCTGCAAAGCAGGAAGTTAGTTGCTCCAGGGGTCTTTCAGTGTAGACAACGGGGGTAGCTTCGTCAGCAAAGAGGAGGGCACGGAACAGCTGCTCAAGTATTTTTGTGTGGACATGCAGTCTCCTGAGGTTAAACAGATTGCCGTCAAGACGGTAGCAGATATATACATCGTTAAGGTTTTCTATGACCTGTTTAAGCATCATGCTGAAAAAGAAGCTGAACAGAGTAGGTGCCAGACCACAACCCTGTTCCACGCCGTTGACGATGAAGAAGGATCCAGAGAGTTCACTATTCAACCTGACTTGACTGCTCTGGTCTTTGTGCTGTATGATAACCATGCTGAGGAAGTTTTGGGTAGCCAAGACACTCCATGATCATCCACAGTCCTTTTTTGTTCACTTTGGTCATGTTTAGAAGTACTACATACAGTCCTTTATTCTGCTCCCTGCATTTTTCTTAGAGCTACCTGAGGACAAACACCATGTCTACACTGGGCTTCTGGTTGATGGTTTTCAGCGATGGTGGGTACCAATCTGTTTCGGAGTTCAAGAGCAAGGATTTTTCCTGCGATGGAGAGCAGAGTGATCCCCCGATAGTTTGAGCAATCTGACTTTTCTCCCTTGTTTTTGTACACGGTGACGATGATTGCATCGTGGAGATCACTAGGCTGTTTGCTCTGCTCCTAACAACAGACAAGGAGTTCGTGGAGCTTACTGTGTAGTGCTGGTCCTGCTTCTTTCCAGAGCTCTGGTGGAATACCGTTGACTCCTGCTGCTTTGCCACTCCTCAAATGCTCTATGGTTGTGGTAATTTCTTTCATATAGAGTAGCTCATTCAATTCTGCTTTGATTGGTTGCTTCGGGATGCGGAGGAGTGCTAGGCTCTGGACAACACAGTCAGCGCTAATAAGGGATTGGAAATGCTCAGACCAACGACTCAGAATGGAGGCCTCGTCTGTAAAAAGCACTTGCACATCTGCACTGCGCAAGGGAATCTGGACCCAGTTTGTCGGGTCTCAAACTACCTTGAGGGCTTTGTAGAAGCCTCTGTAGTCACCTAGGTCAGCGTATTGGTGAGTTCTCTTTGCGAGATTGGTCCACATGTCTGCAGGATAGTACTTTTCATTTGCTCCCAGAGTGTTTTAGAAGTGTCTTCTGGGCAGTCGCTGTTTTCAAACTTGGACTGTAAGCCTGCCTAAAAATCAGCCTTCACTTCAGCTGAGTAAAGTTTGTTCAGATTGAACTTTTTTCTTGGAAAGACCTCCCTTTCTTGGCTTAGGTTTGGAGTGCAGCCCAAGTTTGCAGCGCACTAGGCGATAATCGGTGTGGCATTCAGCGCTGAGCATCACTTTTGTGGGAATGATGTCGTTGAGGTCACGCTTGTGTACAAGTCTGTCTTTTTGCTGGAAGATGTGTTGAGAGGTTGCTGCTCAGTGTAAAGCTCCAGCAGTAAGCTCCCGTTGTCATTGCAGTTACCAACGCCATGTCTGCCAAGTACTCTTTTCAGGAATATATATAACATGCACTTACACATATATATGTATGAATACATATACCATATACACCTTTGTCCTCTCAAATACATATGTGTGTGTGTGTGTGTGTGTGTGTGTGTGCGCGTGTGTGTGCGCGCGTGTGTGTGTGTGTGTGTGATCTTTGTAAAGAGCCAAACTTAAGTGATCTGCCTGAATGATTTCATCACGTTCTTAATTATATCTGAGAGCCATTAGCTATTTTCTTATTTCTCCTGGAAGTCAGTGACATTCAGAAAAAATCACACAGACACATACACACACTCACTTCAACTTATGCTGTAGCACGCAGGTTTCGAGCGAATGTGTCAGAATGGCATAGAAACATGAAATGATAACGAAAAGAAACATCTCAAATAGCTAAGAATTATCGATTATAATAATATATTATTGATAAGGCTTTCATCTAACTTGGGAGAAAGTAGCTGGAAATAGAAAAAATATAGATATCGATAAATAGTAGCCTACAGCTCGTTTTATTTAAGGCATTGTTTTTGGCTGCACCGGAAATATCCTGCTAAAAGCTCCATATATATCTATTCAGCTTATTTATATGCTGCTAGACGAACATGGAACCTTCGATTAATGTAATGCTTTTAGTCATCAAGGAGAGAAGGATTCGAATTAGCGTGATGAAAGGTGTGACATATTCACCCGTAATACAGAAAGTAAACTTGTGAAAAGGTTTTTGCCTCAGTTAATTGGTAGTATATCCTGAGTCAATAAAGATTGCACAATCCAGTTCAGCATTAAATACAGAAAGAGCAAAGTTCCGAATAGTCCAATCACATAAATAAATTCAACATTAGCAACACAACCTTTAACTTGCTGAAGATGTCACATTAAATGGCTTATGTGGGTTGTGTTTTTATGGTAATAAGAAGATTCATTTTACCCAGAATGCAACGTCGGTGGTTATCTATTTCAGGAAGTTGCTTATACTATTTATCAACCCCTCTGCTCGGGCAGGATATGACACAAGGTCAATTTTTAAGCAAAGTTTAGCAGGTTTGAATTCAGAGTTTTCCTTCTCCTAGACTAGTTGCCTCACCAAGGCTGAAGAACCTAGTCCGTCCTACTATTTACCCATAGCTGGAGGGAGAATAATTGGATTCATACCTTTCACAAGGGTATTATTAGTGCTATGTGAAATGCAATCAGTCTCGTCCAGGATTTGAACTCGTGTCACCGTGTCCATGTCCTACGACGATAGCCATTACACCACGGGCACCTCCAAAAGGAAGTTGCTTATGGTTTATACAAGAGATAATCAAACAATTCTTACCGAGAATTTTATGAAGAATTTGATTTTTCATGAAAAGTAAATGTTTTTGTTGAAAAAATAGGGATGAAAATAGCCACTCACCTCAGCGCAAACGTCGGCGCATATGCTCCACGTGCAAGATTTATTTTCTCGATTGGAAAAAAACATGGCTGCCCCCCCCAGTGAGTTTATATCGCAAATGGTCACGTATCTTCACGCCGGCAGTCACGTAAAACCACGGAGAGGGCAGGCAGAAAAAAATATTAAAAGAAAGAATCTCGTCACTCGGGAGCTTTTTGCTTTGGCGTTGGACAAGATTTGGTTAGAGAAGTAAGTGGTGGTCAGTTTAAAGAGACGAAGGAAAAGAGAATTGTTGAATGCAGAAAGGAGGTGTTCGTCAGTCATTGCAGTTTCTTTTTTTTTTTTGTTGAGAGACTCCACCAGGCACAGTTTTGTTTTCAAAAATTAGTAAAATACATTTCACTGAATGTATTGTCCATCGCCAGCCATTACTTTTTCCCATATTTCTAGCAGCATTTGAATTCCACTTCGGAAAAACGTCTTTTGAGGCTAACCGTCAGAAGACCCATTTTTGGTATCTTCACAAGAATGAAAATACTGACCACCAAGGCCATGTGCCATCGCTCGGAACAAGTGATAATCGGATGGGGCAATGTCTGGTGAATACGGTGTTTTTTAAAATCTTTTTCAATGTTAGGCTCAAAGGCATCAATTGTTGTAAAAATCGATATCATGTGATGGTTTCGGTCGGTTTGAGCAACTCTTAATAAACTACTGATTATAAACAGCTGATCTCACTAAATGCAGAACAGAAGCTTCGAACCGAGGATATTCAGCCTTGTCGACGATGTTTATGCATGGCCAAGCTTACCCAACGACCTCCTACGGTTAGGGTTATCGTGGTATACCTACTTTTCATCACCGGTCACGATATGATGTAAAAACAAACTTGCTTCTTCTGCCGTTTGAGCAGCTGTTCACACGTGACAAGACGTCGTTCGACGTACATGGTTCATTCAATAAGTTTCCAGCCTTTTTTTTGTACAGGCATTTAGAATTGTCGTAGACTCTTGACAATTCAGTATGTTATTGCTATATATCTCATGAGAGGACTGACCAATTTTTATGATTTCAGGTTCAAATCAACAGTTACAGCAGGAATTGGAATACACCCTACAAAGCCCTGATTTTCTGCTGGTGAATTTCAAAAATACAATCTGGACTTGAAAACACTTTAGGAGAACGATATGCATTAAAATTCTGTTTTAAACTTGGAAAAAATGCCACAGAAACCTATGGAATGCTTCAGACTGTTTTTGGAGCATCTTGCATGAATCGAGCATCAGTTTCTGAGTGTCATAAGAGATTCAAGGAAGGCAGGGAGTCTGTGAGGGAAGATGCAAGGTGTGCGAGGAGTAAGAAAGTCAATACACCAGAGTTGATTGGCCAAAGGGTTAGGCTTAGGGTTACTATGTTGAGATTTTAAGGGAGTTCAGGAAGAGATTCAATCGGAAGAGGCCAGCACTCTTCAAATCGGGTCAGTGGCATTTCCACCAGGACAATGCATCAGCCCACAACTCCATCCTTGTCACAGACTATTTGTCTAAGATGGGCATCAAGACAGCTCCTCACCCTTCCTAAAGTCCAGACCTTGCTTCCTGTGACTTTTGGTTCTTCTCTAAGCTCAGAAGCTGTCGTTATGAGACAATTGAGGAGATTAAAGAGACTGTGGTTAAGGTCATTGACACGCTCACACAAGAGGACTTCTATGGGTCCTTCCAGAAGTTGTCGGAACAACAAGTGCATTTCAGCCGGAGGAGATTACTTCGAAGGGGACTTGAGTTTCATGTGTATACTATCAATAAAAGTACCCATACGAAAAATATCTGGAAACTTATTTAATGATCCTCGTATCTCGGCTTCAACTCGTACAGCATCTAATGTACTGGGTTTTGAATCATTTCTAATACTTTCAAATATTTCTAAATAGCTGTGTAATCAACTCCTTATGATTTTGCAAGACTTCATGAAGTAATGCCACGAATTCTTTTTTATCTTCAACATTAAAATCATTATTTTTAAGCATTTAAATCAATCTCTGCATGCACCAACGGAGCAAAGTCACTGTAAGTCTCATCTGGAATTCTGTGTGCTTCAGCTGCAGATTTCTTTGGAATAAACTAGTGCAGTATTCCCTGCAAATAGACGTTCTTTGGCACAAAATCATATTTTTAACGTTACGAAAAAAGTTGTTTACACTTTGACATTCACTGATTTTCATGTTTGCTTATTGTACTTCTTTATAGAAGCGTTACAATCTGAAACTCCACGCATGCAGTTCCAGGAACGCCATTTGTTGGATAACAGCGAGAACTTATTCAAGGTTCTGATATTTTAAAGAATTATGTTTTTATGGACACACATAAACAGAGTGAGCAATAGGTTGAACTCTATCAGAGCTCCTACTATTGCTTCATGTAACGTAATAGCACATTTATAAATATAAAAAAAACAGCTCATTATTTATGGAATAAGTAAGATCCACATCCAATAAGACTTCAGATTTACTCGTTTTGGCAGTCTCTTAAAATTTTAGTTCAATAAATTTATTGTCTTTATATGAAATATACACAAGTGGTTTTCATTTGTTCTTCAACATCCATTTGAATAATGGCAGGTGCAATAAATATTAAACAGAATATCATTTCAAAACATTACATTATCTTACAGTTTGGCTAACATCGTCATTAGTTTAACTCTCATTAAATTACCGAGAAAACCATATTTCTAAATTTATGTAACGCATTAATCTTTACAACTATATACTGCGTTATTTTGATAGGTTAATATTATCCAACGTAAAAAGAATGATGTGTTTAAATATAATTGTAAATAGACAAATATGTAGGAACTTCGTAAGGCACACACACACACAAACACACACACACACACACACACACACACACACACACACACACACACACACACACACGTCAGAGCTATCGATTAAAATAAAACGCATTTTTTAGCAGTGGTGGTGTCAATACTACAATATGGAAGCACCACATGGACGCTGTCTCAGCGTATGGAGAAAAAGTTTGACGGCAATTGCACAAGAATGCTACGAGCAGTATTGAAGTAATCCTGGTGGCAACATCCCACAAAACAGCAGTTGAAAGGCTACCTGCCACCCATCTCGAAAATCATACAAATTAGACGAACAAGACATGCAGGACACAGCTGCAGAAGTAAAGACGAACTCATAAGCGGTGTACGTACAAAAAACCCAAAGGCAACAATATTATTCGTCGACTTCTCCAAGGCATTTGACTCCATACAAAGAAGGAAGATGGAGCAAATACTTATCGCCTACAGCGTCCCCAAAGAAACTGTAGCAGTCATGATGATGCTATATAAAAACACGAAAGTAAAAGTCGGCTCTCCGAATGGAGACATACTTTTTTGACATTGTGGCAAATGTGCTACAAGGAGACAGATGAGCCCCATAACTGTTTATCATCTGGCTAGACTACGTGCTTAAAGCGTCTATTGGTTTAATGAAAGAAAATGGTTTCAAACTGGCAAAGGAAAGAAGCAGAATATACCCCCCCACAAATAACTATGTTGACGACCTAGCGCATTTGGCAAATACCATAGATACATTTTGTCTACATATATTTTTTAAGATCCTTTCAAGTTTTCTGATAAGTGTCTTGGTTCTTGGTTTGAATTTTAGTAAATTCATCTACTAATTCTTATCTAAAACGAAGACACTTATCAGGAAACTTGAAAGGATCTGAATAAAATTATGTATACAAAATGTGTTTTTATTATTTAATCAAACATATTTAAATGAAAGACTTCTGCCCAACTACACAGACAGACAGACAGACAGACACACACACACACACACACACACACACATATATATATATATATATATATATATATAGAGAGAGAGAGATAGAGAGAGAGAATAAACCTAATAGCTAATGATGTGTTCATTCTTTGATAACTGTTGGTTAATTTTCATATGATACGCGTCAGAGCCTCTTAACTGTCTAATTACCAGCTAGTGATTTGTATAACACTGAATTTGGGTTGCCAGGATGTCAGAAAAAGAAACAAACGAAAACCTCTTTGAGACGATATTCCGTAAATTCACACAATTTCAACGTGAAGTGCAATGAATGCAAACATTGCTAAAGACTGAATTAGATTGAGATGGGTGTAAATTCGTTTGAAATTGGCACCATATGTTCGTTCACATCAGATGTTCACTGTTTTTGAACATCGGAAGATTTTGGTTGGTTGGTTGGGTTTTATGGCATATCAACCTTTGTAGGTTATTTAATGCCAAATCCATTTTTTTGTAATTAATCAGTTCTATTTCAAACAATTCAGTTTAGCATGAGTACACAGTTTAATTGTTAAAACATTTCTATTTCAAACTATTTAGTTTATTCAAACAATTCTAATTCATCTGATTCAGTTTAGCGTGATTTTAGATTTTGTTTACTCAGTAAAATGTCAAAACAGTTCTATATATAACAATTCAGCTTAGTGTAAGAACAGTTTCAATGTCACAAACGTTTCAATTTCAAACAATTCAGTTTAGTATAAGCAAGCAGTTTCAATATAAGTACAGTTTAATTGTCAAAACATTTCTATTTCAAGCTATTCAGTTTAGTCAAACAGCTCAGTCTAGTATAAGTATGCAGTTAGTTCTATTTAACTCATAGATAGAGTCCTATCATGTGCTACCACACCGGGCCAGGGTGGACCTGGGAGCAATGGCAATGAAGGGGTGCTCCGTATTCCCTAAAGCCCTAGCATTACTGAGACCTCACCTTGATTGTTTAGTGTCATATCCAGGACACCCGTTTGGGGGCGGGGGTTACCCCTCTGCAGAGGTGCAGTCCGTGTATTCTACAGCCCCAGCCGACTTGGCAAAAACATCGGAAGAAAATGAAACAAGTGTACTGTAATTAAGACCAAGAACAACAGACATATGCAAAATTCACTCGGTCGTAGATGTAAGTCTCCTTCTTTCGAGAAACTTGGGTTTTGCAGCAGATGTAGATTATTGATTCATAAGTTTGGACGTAAGATGATCTTCTTTATTTTCTTTGTTTACAGATTTATCAGCCTTCGAGCCATAGTGCAGTGGTGGAACTATCAAACACATACCTGGAAGGGATAAAAGGTTTTATACCTTTCTCAAGAATGTTAGTCTTTAAGTGGATGTAATAACAAGATTGGAGTTCGAACTCCCTAACCATGATGTCACAGTCTATTTAGCCACAACGCGATGAGGACAGCCCAGATATAAACATTTATAAATCTATTTCTGTATTTTGAATGAAAGGATATGCAGTGTCGGTCTTCTTAATATGATAAATGAAGAAAATCATTTATTCATGTGTGTGGAGTTGATATTTTGACCTGAAACATCTTCATCTGTCTACTTATCCATTATTTCCTCCGTTAAAACGGTAATTCCTGGAACTCTCGGAAGTACACCAACAGGAAATGATGTGTCAATTTTTATTAACTTTTGATTTCTTTAAGACCCTTTTCTTCCTTTTTTTTAATGATAACTAACATTTTTTTGATTATGGATATCTCTATATAGACTCCCAGATAACAACACACACATAATATATATATTATGTGTGTGTGTGTGTGTGTGTGTGTGTGTGTGTGTGTGTGTGTGTGTGTGTGTGTGTGTGTGTACTTGGTGACTCGAGGGTGTGTGCATTTTACAGTGCGCTAATACCCTCGAGAAGCTATGGTTAATAGATTGCCAGACTGAGGTCTTATAACTTTAATATGGCAACTGGTCTAGGAACAAGAAAATTCTTAATTCAAACTTGATAAAGTCCGCTTAAAATGACCTCGTATTACATTATGTTAGTGCGGAATGGTGAGTATATATATATATATATATATATATATAATTGGGTAGAAGATAAATAATTACTATTAGCCAGGCTGACAGTAAATAAAGTCACCAGAATGAAAAGCACGTCCCAAGTAAAATTAAAAGCTATATGAAAGACTTAGTATGTTAGTTTTAAAGTGGACGTGACTAGCACGATTAGATTTCAAACGAGCTTACTACTTACTATGCCAAAGTCTAGCACTTTAGCTACAGAAACTTTCCCCTCGATGTTTGTGGGAAACAGTTTTAAAAGTTTAAATGATTAAAGCCTTACAAAACTATAATTCCGTTAATCTGAGTTTCACTTCGTTCTTGACGCATACTTCTACTCTTGGCAAAAATAATAGAATTGTTTCATACTTAGAGGATGTTTATCTTATTTTTTTATCTATTAAAATGAAACTTACTCTCATAATAGACACCAAACATTTTTTCTTTAATTGTTGCATCTTCTGGATTCATAGAATATAATTAAACAAAGTAGATTAACATATTTTTCTTTTTTAAGTAGAGGAATTAATATTGTGAATTGGTGTTTCGGCACTGCAATCTGTGGTTGCTGGTTCGATCTCCACTGGTGGAGATTACGGTATACACTGCTGAGGAGACCTAACAAGGTCGAAACAGCTGTCCAGTGTTCCCGTAGGTGTTCGCCGGATTTTCTGGTCGTGGTAATTCAATTCACAAAGTAGATTAAATTATTTAGTTTAAGATTATATTTTTTTCAAAGTCCTGTAGAATAAAATATGGAATAATTACATTATTTTGGAGAAAATTATGGAATTCATTGACACAATATAACAATAAATTTTTAGTTGACCCCCACTTCGAGTTTTTATGAAAACCTTTCAGAGATTTTGATGTCTCAAAATTAATGTCATGTTCTTAATTAAAAAGTTTCCAATTTTTCCGAAAGACAAAAAACAGATCTACTTTGGTTAATAAAACATTCTCACAGACCATTCTAAAACAATTCCACCATAAATCTGTGTATGCCTAGAAAAAAAATACTGCTTTTGATATTTAAGTCCACAATCAAGGTAAGTGTTTAATAAAATGATTTTAGGAAATTTCTGAAAATTACGTAATTGTATTTTTACTTAACGCATTGATCACCTTCTGATACAACTTTCCAACGGTGTTTCTATCTCAGTGAGGTTGTATTTGGTTTGGTTATATTTGTTTAGCGGCATATCAACCCATTGTGGATTATTTAATGCCCAAAATTTGATACAAATAATTTGCACACTGATATTTAGTTTCATTTATTTCTCCATAGTACTAATAATTCTACAAGTTAGGTTTTGGCATTCAATAACCCATGAAAGTTGATATGCCATTAAAAACCAAATCGCACAGTTATATAGCTTCAAGTATTACTAATCAGTACAAAATAACTTTCAAACATATTGGTTTTAGTTATAGATGGCTGTATGTGTGTATATGTGTGTGTGTGTGTGAGAGAGAGAGAGAGAGAGAGAGAGAGAGAGAGAATGTTCGTGTGTGTGTGAGTGAGTACGTATGTGTGTGTGTGTGTGTCTGTGTGAGTAATGTTTGATCACTTCATAACCACATGTGTTTCTTCATCTCTACATCCATATTTCTCTTAGTTTTTCGCTCAATCCATATAACCATATCTTCCATGCCATATTGACAATTACTATAAAAAATTTCCATGTCAGCGTTCAATTATATTACTGACAATGTTTCTAGTAGACATTACAATTCTTATGTTGTCTGAACATCTTAAATGAATCCTATTCTTTGTTAATTTTCGCTGAGTTTTTTTTTCTTTTTCTTTTCCACTGATTTTTTTCTTTTTATCAAAATGCCCAATTTACTTGACTTTTTCCAAGTTTTCAGCAGTCATCATTGATGGATACTAAAGGAATTGTCTTCAAAGCCTCATTTGGTATTCATATAAATATCCTGACGTCATTGAATATTGGATGAGAAATATATGAATGAATTGAAATTTGTCTGTTGATTAGTCATCGACGTCCGTGTTATTCGAGGACATTGAAATCGCTTTCAAATTTTATCTAATCCTTTTCCTCCTCGTTATTCAATTCTTATTGAAAATCACTTCTCTATCATTAGTTCTTATCTACCCGGTCGATGAGACTGATTCCCTTGAAGATGGAATTAGACGGTAGATTGCAATTGCTGCATTGCCGGCTCTCCAGAAAAATTGTCCAAGACCAGGATGAAATGAAGAGCTGACGACGATCTCATAGGAAAAGAAAACCAGTCACGTGGTAAAAGAAAAAATACCTCTCAATTTCAATCATATATCTTAGATGCATCAGGGAGGTCTTCAGTGATGCGCTGTCTTCATTGCCGATTTCGGATTATTTCTGCATCATATCAGCTCCAACAGTAACCCCGGCTTGACTCTGAAAGAGCCAAGCCGCCTCCGTGATCGCGACGTGCTACGCTTGTGCCTCTGCCAAAGCAAAGAAAAAAAATTAATAAAAAGCCGGACTTCGGCCGTTCTTATAGACATCTGTCTTTTAGTAAACAGCCAATGAAAACAGGGCATTCAACACTCCTTTGCTATATAATACCATCTTTACCTCATCCGGTTTTGCCCGGCCACTTCCGGAATCGGTACCGAGGTAAGATGTTATTTTAATACTCGTCCGTGTCCATGATTTACACTTCACTAGACTTACACGAATCTGTCCTATACTAATACTTCTAAACTAACATGAATTAAATATATTACTGTGTTTCAACATCTTTCTAGGCCGGCTCTAAAAATAGGGAAACGTGAAGTGGCATTTTTTGAGTCGATAAAAGAATTGTCACAGGCTTGAGTCACTAGCTCAGACATATTAGAAGTTACCTGTCTTTTACCGGTTAATAACTGACTGAGTGGATCTTTTAAAAATCCCCCAATTCTTGTGTGGACATTCTTCACATCCACCACGAAAATTAACGTGTTGATCCTTTGTTGCCGATCACTAAATTCATTGGTGGTAGGAATATGGCCACTGCATTACACAATGAAAAATGTATTCAAATTTAGTCACAGAAGCACATGCGGTTTGAAAAATGAATGAGTAAGCGAATAAATAAATGATTTACTGATTAAAAGGAAACATTTAATAAGCGAGTGAGTTAATGAGAGAGCGAACGAGTGAGAGAGTGAGTTAAAGAAGGATCAATTTTGTCTGTGAGGGATTTCATCAGTGAATCATCTAAAGATATACGTGTAAAAAAACGGTCGAGACGTTAATATGATACAGTAAAATAGCATATGGAGAATTCTCAAAAAAAAGGGAAGATAAACAGATGTTTGCACTTTTAAATCAAGTTCACCTCTGTGTTTGTGTGTGTGTGTGTGTGTGTGAGAGAGAGAGAGAGAGAGCAGGACAAAGAGAGAGAACGTGACAAAAAGAATACCAAAAAAAGAAACATGTTCATATAATTATGAATGAGACTGGAGAGACTTGAAAACAAACACAGTATGAGTAATATATATATATATATATATATATATATATATATATATATATATATATGTATGTATTATCAAAGAATCAACTCATAAAAGTTCAAATATATTCTGTGGATTTTTTCATTGATAATAACTAAACAATTTGTGTAAACACACACACACACACACAGAGCAACAACAACAACAATAGAATATATATGTATATATATATATATATATATATGTGTGTGTGTGTGTGTGTGTGTGTGTGTGTGTGTGTGTGTGTGTGTGTGTGTGTGTATCTGTGTGTTTCTGTGTGTGTTTGTGTAATAATGATTTATCAAAAGAGCAAACATACTGTTTATCTTCTCTGATATAAAAAAAAAACAAAACAAAAAAATAATGATTAACTTATTTGAAGATGTTTCTTTTTTTCTCGGAGAGAAACATTCACTTATTCACTCCTTTCATTTACGCGAGACAAAGATTAATTATCAGACTGAATGTTTAGTTTTCAGTTGAGAAAAATAATTCCCTTTCAATGACTCCTATCTTCTTCGCTTTCTCTCTTGCCTTTGTTAAACAAGAGAAGCAAAAATTACAAAATTCCTTCATCTCTTGCTTCATAACAAATACTACGACTAGTAATACTACTACTACTCACAATAATAATTATAAAAATAAAGAATTGGAAACGCTAATGGTGACAGTGAGGATTCACAGTCAAGATATAGGGATGGAATTTGACATAGAAAAATGTTCCATGCTAATAATGAAAAGTAGACAAATGACGGAAGGAATAGAACTTCCAAATCAAGAAAATATTGGAACGCTTAGAGAAACAGAAAGTTAGAAATACTTGGAAATATTAGAAGCAGGCACGATCAAATAGGCAGAGATGAAAGAAAAAAAATTCAAAATATACCTCAGGGGAACGAGAAAACTACTCGAAACCAAACTGTATAGCAGAAACCTCATCAAAGAGACCAATACGAGGGTTTGCCCCTCTCGTTAGATACTCGGGACCATTCTTGAAGTGGACCAGAGAAGAACTTGAACAAATGAACCGGAGAACAAGAAAACTAATGACGATGTATAAAGCCTTACATCCGAGAGACGACACAGACAGAATCTATTTGTCAAGAAAAGAAAAAATCGGTTGCATTGAAGATAGCGGTGATGCATCGATACAACAACTCCAAGATTACATAAAGAAACGTGGAAAAAGACTGATTACCGCCATCAGAGACAATACAGACAAGACAAGCATCAGCAAAACAAAAATAACTAGAAAACAAAAATGGGAAGAAAAACAACTCCCTAGGGACTTTGCGCAACAAACAAATGAAATCTCACATGAGAAAACTTGGACATGGCTAAGAAAGGGAAATCTGAATGCAGCACAGAACAACTCCATAAGAACCAACTATATCAAAGCAAGAACAGATAAGACGCAACAAAATAGCAAATATGCGTAATGTAGCGATAGAAATGAATCAATCAACCGCATAATAATCGAATGCAGCAAATTAGCTTAAAAAGAATGTAAAAGTAGATACGACCGGATGGGCAAGGTGATCCACTGGGAACTGCGCAACAAATTAAAATTTCTCTTAAGAACATGTGGTACGCACAACCTGGAATCCCTCCTGAAGAACGAGATGCATAAACTTCCCTGGTTATTTTGAAATACAAATCAATCTCCTCATCTCAGCCAAACAACCAAATCAAGGGATAGTCAACAAAAAACAGAACTTACCGAATTGTGGACTTTTCCGCCCCAGTAAACTACAGAGTAAAATTGAAGGAAGCTGAAAAGAGAGATAAGTAGCTGGACCTTGCTAGAGAATTATAAAAAACTATGGGCATTGAAAATGACGGTGATACCAATTGTAATCGGTGAGCTCCTGACAGTCGCCAAAGGATTGGTAAAGGGACTGGAAGAATTGGAAATAAGAACACGACTGGAGACCATCCAAAAGACAGCCTTGTTATGATCGGTCAGAATACTGAGAAGAACTCTGGAAACTTGGAGAGATTTGCTGTGAAAAAGTGAAAGGCCACCAATTGATGCTGTTATATAAAACTCTCAAAGGAGTAAAATAATATTGATAGTAATAATGGAGCTGAGACTGACATATACCTGGACTCGGTAAAAGCAACACTCAAAAAAGTACCAACTTTGAAAACACTTAGATGTGATAGCATCATAAGTAGATTCTGTTTTAGAACATTCTCTTCTATCTATCACATATTGGCTCTGCAACGGAGTAAATATCCAGAAGACGAATGAATGATAAATATGAAAACTACCCAAATCCAGAAATTCCCCGACAAAAGAACCAACCTCATCAACTATAGACTGATAACAAGTCTGTCTTTCATGCGGAAAATCCTGACCACGTAGATTAAAGAAGTTATATGTTAGTTGTATGCTGCGAATTGTTTCCGGAAGAATAGAAAGCACGCCACAAGAGAACAAGAGGAGCTGATGCTCGACCAGACATAGATCAGTAGATCCTAAAGGAGGCAAAAAAAAAATGACAGATAAAAAGTGACCATGTGTTGCATATTGACCTCCGACCCGGCCAAGCGGTCAAAATAGAAAATGAACCTGTGTATATAACAGGTGCATCCGGTCGAGGAATATCAGCAGCGCAAATTTATGAAATAACAGAAAAACATAATGATGATATCAACGTATTTGTAAAATTGAAAAAGAACTGGAGACTTTGATACGAAAAATAAGAATATACCACCAGAGTATTGGAATGGAATTTGGCATTAAAAATGTTCCACGCAGATAATGAAAAATAGGAAAAGAGAAAGAAAGAAAGTAATAGAACTGCCAAATCAGGAAAGCATTGGAACTGTTGGAGAAAATGCAAATTACAAGTCCTTGGGAATATTGGAAGAGGGCATCATTAAACAAGCAGAGACGAAAGAAATATATGAAAAGAGAATCTTTGAAAACCCAGAAAACGTCTCGAAACTAAACTTTATAGCAGAAATCTCATCTAAGAGACAAATATAATGGCAATATCCCTCTGGACAATTTTTAGATGGACAAGAGGAACTTAGAGAAATGGACAAGAAAGTTGGTAACTCTCCACGAGGCTTTTCATTCAAAAGATGATATAGACCAATTGTTTTTGTCAAGAAAAGGAGAAGAAGGAGGACTCGTCAATATTGTGGATTTCGTTGATGCATCAATACAAGGGGTCGAGACCTACGTTATTTCACCCTACCAGGCAGATGTTTAACGAGATAATAATTTTGAAATAGAAAATGGATCGTAAGAAATTGGTACCAAAAACTAAGACATTTATTTCCCACAACCCTTCTATACTTCTGGATGATTTTTAATTTTTTTTATTTAGAAATACCATTTCTGTGGTCAAGTCTTTGAAATTCTATACGCTCGACTGTGGCTGTAGTCTCCCTTCAGTCTACTTGCCATTACCCAGATGAGCCAAGATGAATCATCGTAACAGCTAATACACCCTGCCGCCTCTACTCTGATATATATTTCTCTAACTCTCCATCTTTTTCCTTTCTGTCTCTCATTCATATAACCACTTCCTCTATTTTATTTTTCTGTCATCGATTTCCTCCGATGCTGAACTTTAGACAAACTCGTCATTCTGATGAAGTAATTTTGAAATAAAGACGAAATATTATTCTTGAATTCGTTGTCAGTGTTTCAGTTTATCCTCTTTTGCACTTATATATATATATATATATATATATATGAATTATATCCAGAGAAGATGAGTCGGGAAGGGTTCAATTTGCAAATATATAAAATGATTCTAATAAATCTCCAGGAGTGTATGATAATTAATATATACATCTATAAATTTCATACAAAGCAAATTCATATAATTGGAAGAAAAACTCAACAAACAGTCATTTGGCTATTATAAATTTGGGAAAGGTATGAATCCAATTATTCTCCCTCCAGCTATGGATAAATAGTAGGACAGACTGTTTTTTTCAGCTTTAGTGTGGCAACTAGCCTAGGAGAAGGAAAAACTCTGAATTCAAACCTGTTAAACTCCGCTTAAAAATTGACCTTGTGTCATATCCTGCCCGAGCGGAGGGGTTGGTAAATAGGATTATAAATTTATTTCAGCTGGTCACTTCATATGAGAAACCAAACTCTTCAGACAGCCATCACACAATGGAGAGAAAATAGATACAGAAATATTCTTTCAGTGGATTCTTACGTATTTAAAAAAGAATTAGAATATATAAATAAAGAGAGGTTGGGATGTTGAGGTCAAATTCGGATGTAACGTCAATGTCTGGAGGTCATCTATCCCAGTGTATCTATCCTCGAGTCAACGACCTAGTGAATCTTCAAAGATCTTTTTTAACGAGATTCACAGGAATTTCGGCAGCTTAAATCTTTTCAATAAGTTGACCTATTTCATTTTAGGAAAAAATCTATTTAATCGTTTATTTCTTTATTTAGGAAAACGTAACAATAGATGCTATCACTAATAGTAAACATATCTTTATTTAAAAAAATGGGTCTAATTTGATTTCTATCTAAGATGGAAATTTAGTCCTCATTTGATGTCTCTATATATATTTGATTCAACGTTATAGACATTTTTTGTCTAAATATTTTTTTGTTAATCCTTTTAAATTGCCGTATTGATCTCACGATATTCGGCGGGAATTGGTTGGTAAATCTTCCATTATTAGTTATTTACCAAGTTCTTTCTGCCAAACTTTGGGCCATCAGCAGGGGAGGATGTATTACAAAAGTGATGTAACTTTTGTATGTACATTACTACTTTGTAAGAACGTTTATTAACCAATTCCCAGGAGATCATCTTGCGGTTGTGTCTAGTCTTACATTCTTTTTGTGCGAGCTTACAGTATTTGTAATGTAAACCGGGACATTGGCCCAGCGGTTAGAGTGTTCGCCAATGGCCCGGGAGACCTGGGTTCAATCCCAGGTCGAGTCATACCAAAGACTTTAAAAATGGTACTTGATACCACCTTGCTTAACACTCAGCATTATAAGGTACGGTTCAAGGGTAAAGTGGAGCAATCCTGGGAATGGAGTAGCGCCCTCCCCTACACCTTGGTGTAGTAGCTATCGAAAAGGGAGCCTTCGGGTCACCCTCGACTATGGTCGCTAACTTTACTTTACAGTATTTGTCTATTATGTGATTGATCGCTTTACCTCTATCACCTGCATCTGCTATTTTATTGTGTCTTGTCTATTTTTGTTATGACATAGTCTTTATAGCGTTGCTCTTTGCTGTTATCTGAAAATAGTCAGTTTCTCTCTTAAAATTACCCATTCTTTGGCATGTCCAAGTTTTCTAGTGTGAAATTTTACTTGTCACTTGAAATGTCCATACAGTTGTTTTTCTTCGTTTTTTTTCTGGTTATTTTTGTTCTGTTGATGCTCGTGTTATCTGCATTCTTTTTGGTGGCTGTAATCAGTCTTCCTCTTCATTACTACTGTACTCTTCTAGTTTTTGAATCGATTCATCTTCGTTGCTGGTGAGTCCTCTTCCTCCTTCGTTCCATCACATATATAGTCTGTCTACGTCATCTCTGGAATGTAAGGCTTTATGCATCGTCATGTTTTTTCTTGTTCTCTGGTCTATTTGTTGAAGAATGATCCTAAGTATCTAACGAGCGGGACATCCTTGGTATTTATCCCTTTGATGAGATTTATGCTATATAGTTTGGTTTCGAGTAGTTTCCTTGTTCTCTTGAGATACTTCTTTTTAATTTTCTCTTCGATCTCCCCTTGTTTTATTGTGTCCACTTTCAATATTCCTAAGTGTTTGTAAGTTTTCTTTTCTTTGGGCATTCAGATCTTTTCTTTTGTTGTTCTATTCCGTCCGTTATGAGCCGTTTCCAGCTTCTAGTTATTAGCACGCCACATTTTTCTCGGCGAAATTCGATCCCTATGTCCTGATTGTATCGCTTCACTACCTGTATTTGAGTTTCTAGCTCTTTTTCATTTTTAGCAAACAGTTTGAAATACTCCTCGTACCTTAGGTGAATATCATTTCCTGAGATTTATGAAGTGTGTATCCACCATTTAATTTCCCAAAAGTGTTATTGTGTGGCACCATTGCAATCACAAATTGTAATGGTGATTGCGCACCTCCCTGGAAGATACCTCTCTGGATGTCTACCACGGTTAATCTTTTTCCTCGTAGTGTTCCACTTTTCAGTTTTTTTTATATATTTCTATCCCTTTTTTAACGAGTAAGAATCCATCGAAAGAATAGTTTTATAACTATTTCTCTCCATTATTTGATGGCTATCTGGAGAGTGTGGTTCATTTTATGGAGTGGCCAACTGAAAGAAATTTATATAAATGTTTGATTAAACAATATAGACATTTTTTTGTCTACATATTTTTGTATTTATTTTTTCAAGTTGCCGTATCGATGTTATGACATCATCACAAAGCGTGTATATTGCAAAAGCGTATAACCTTTTCATGTACATTGTTACTTTACTGCAACCAAATGCACTACAATAATAAATTAGATGTAAACATTTTAAAAACGTTGATTCAAAGAAAACATACCCCCCCTTTGATCCAAATAGAAATAAAACCGATCATGTACTATGATAAATTTGAAACCTCCAACTGAGCTATTAACATTAATTCCTCCCCCTCGTCTTGCAAAAAAAAAAAATCTTATCTATCAATTCAAATGTCCTTGAGAAAATTTTATCTGAAAAAATATATACACGTTAATTTCATTTCGACTACCCCATCAAGACAACTCACTTTGCATGTCTCTGACGCCAGTTCAATTGCTAAACATATGAAAAAAAGATCGAAAAATTCTTTCTGAAAACACAACAATATTAGAGCAATAGAATAACAAAAAACTAGATTCTCAAAGTGCTACACATTAAAAACAAACAGGTAAAACTCAATAGAATTAATTTTGAATCCAGTGTTAATGTAATCAAATATCTTTAGCTACTGCTGCTATTTATAGAATCAAATTTGAAAATGAATGCTTTAACAATATACCAGTATAAACAGTAAACGCCTAATTCTTCCGATGTTGTAATGCTCAAGCAAAAGTAACATCGCTTTTACAATATAAACACTGATGATGGCCCAAGATTAGGCGAAAGTACCAGGGAACCAATTAATTATGGAGCGTATATTATCCGATTCCTACCGGATATCATAACATCGATACGGCAACTTTAAAAGATAAATAAAAGAAATATGTACACAAAGATGTCTAAATTGTTTAATCAAACATGTATTAACGAAGAAATGCTGCCTAAATGCACACACACACACACACACACACACACACACACACACATATATATATATATATATATATATATATGTGTGTGTGTGTGTGTGTGTGTGTGTGTGTGTGTGTGTGTGTGTGTGTGTGTGTGTGTGTGTATTACGCAATACAGTCGGCTAGAAATAATCAAATAATCTGTGTAGTATTTTACGAAATAAAAACTGACCGACATTAACGTTATAATATAGTCCTTTTCTATTATAACATTAGGTGATGTGACAGAGGCTTGAAGCGAGAGAAATCTGAGAATGATCTTAATAGTAGAAAAATAATCGGCAAAGATTTTAGAATAATATAATAGTACATTGATTTTAGAAAAACGATCCAATACGTTGTCAAAATGGAAAAGCCAGAAATATGACAAGTTGAACAGATGTGGTCAGAGAAGGGGTCAGTTGCAACCCAGGCGCAGATATGATTGTTATGGAAACATTTAAAATCCTGAGAATTGGAGAAAAAAATTGGTTTATTTCTTTTCTTACTTCGAAAGACTGAGTAATTTGCTTGACATGGCATGTTGGTCACGTGACAGAGAAGGCTTTCCACTGCAGGGAGAATGCACAGCGCCGCCTCATTAAAGTGAGAGGAAACTTCTCCCCTTGTGTGTAACGGTCACAAAGAGTCACCATCGGAGTAGGAGTTAAGCAACCATGAATGGGATTGATTACTGAAATCTAAATAAGAAGAAAACAGTTGATGAAATACGCCCACATGGAAAGAGGAAAAAATATATAAAACAGATTTTTCCCGCAGAAGCCAAAGAGAAACAGAGATTGACAGCAGTCCTATCGCTCCGCACTTGAGTCTTGTACCAGACCTTCTGAGTCAGAGAAGCGAGAACCACAAATTAGTTACGAAGACTGCCATGAGAGAATTGATACTAGAATTTACTCAACAACTTAGCTTTCTGAAAAGATATGCCAGCTGCTGTATAGACTGACCACCGATATAAAAGGTGTCAGATCTCTGAATCGCATTACTTCACACAATGGGGAAGGGACTTATATGTAACAGCTTTTTTTGGAAAGTAAACTTTTTATTAATCATTGAACATTCCGTGTTTGTTTTATGTCTGGTCTTTCGACTCCAATTTATTTTTCTTTGAATTATCCATCCTGTCTAATTTATTTGGCGATCAGCGAGTGGCGACTTCGGTCTAAAAACACAACTTAGGCAGGTCCCCAGACAAGCCTGGAATTAATCCTTCATCGGAGCAGAGACCCACCGCTGGTCGAGGTGGACAACTGGATTACAATAGAAAACTTCCCGACTGATGATCGTGATAACACGTGGGACTCAGAGTAACGGAAAGGCAACCACGAGATTGTCTCGAGGTTTTTAAAGCCGCTCTTTTAAAAAAATATACTATTATTATAAGTAGTAGTAGCAGTGTTAGCTGTAAGAAAAACACACACATACACACACATATATGTGTGTGTGTATGTGGGTGTGTGTGCGTGTGTATTCACACGTCAATAATTCCATATTTTGTAAGGAGAGCAACACTATGTGACAAACACTTATTTTCGTCAAAACATCTTGTCTCCAAAAACTTTCTATCCTATTACAGACCAAAGTTAACTCCCTGAATCACCCAGCTTTCCCAAAGGCAAAAATGAAGGTTGAAACACTGTGGATAAGATGAAGAAAATTGTGACTTTGAAGTTGATTACGATCGTGAAAGAGATCTTTCCAGACTGTTTTTTTAAGATCGAACTGACATCGGTATAAGCGTGGAAAATGTCAAGAGAAGTACTTTGAAAATGAGAAATTCGCAATTTTCATTGGTTATCTTTCGTTTATACCAAAAGGCTAGAAAGGACTTAGAACGTGTCTTATATATATATATATATATATATATATATATATATATATATATATATATGACACTTTCTATGTTCTTTCTAGCCTTTTGGTATAAATGAACATATATATATATATATTGGCCTAATTGTTAGAGTGTTCGCCAATGGTCCAGGAAACCTGGGTTTAGTCCCTGGTCGATTCATACAAAAACTCAAAAAATGGTACTTGATGCAACCTTGCTTAACAATCAGCATTACAAGTTAAGGATTGAGATAAAGTGGAGCAATCCAGGGAAAGGAGTGTCGCCCTCCCCTACACCAAGGTGTAGTAGCTATCGAAATGGAAGCCTTCGGGTCACCTTCGACTACAGTCGCCAACTTTACTTTTTTACATAGATGACGCTCATTGAAGAGTACAACTTCTGTTGAACCTGGAAAAAGCGAATAAAATGAATTATTTACTTAAGAAATTTAAAACTTCCAATTTAGTAATTATCAATAGCTCGCGTCAGTAGAATATAACAAAGCTTATTTGTTAAATGAACCTGGTACATGAATTAACATGTCCTTTGGAAAAATGTTTTCCCCATTTTAAGCAACCATTGAATTAGATAAATTCTTACCATCTTATGAAGATGCAGCTCATATTATCTTTTAAATAAGAGAATAAAAATCATCTCAACAAGCACATTCCCTTAAGAAAAATAAACAGTTAGCCAACAATAAAAACAAACTCAAAATATTCGCAGCTTAACTATATATATATATATATATATATATATATATATATTTAATCCAACTCTCAAGAAAGTCTTTGGATTGGACAGAAAGTTCTAAATGTATTTAACAACGAGAATGCTTTCCCATAACTACTGTATGACAACATCAGGCGCCTTACTGGCCAACACTAACGTATCTATCTATCTATCTATCTATCTGCATTTATATATTGATGCAGTATACTAGATATATTTATCTATATATATCAATATACTATCTATCTGCATTTATATATTGATACAATACGCGGCTACCAATATAAAATGGAAATAATTAAATAATGTTAAACGCTACATTTTTAAAACCGAGTATGATAGTTCTTTGGAAGCATCTAAAAATTGCAAATAACATACCACTTCCTCCTATTAAAAGAACTGCAGAAAATTATGGGAGAAAAACCCTTTTATCCTTTCCATTGGTAAGCTTTTTACTCGTGACTTCACCAGACTATCAGCTTTTCATTAAGTTTCTCCGCTAAAACGACAAAGTGTCTAATCTGATCGTGCGACCTATATACGGCAATAAAGATTCTCCAGCAGGAAAACGAATACAAATATCCTTCCAAGGCGGTTTCTGACGGCGTCTCACTATTACAATGCGCGTAATTGTAGCCTGCATATCCCCGCACTCTGTTGCAATAATAGGAGACAGATGACAGCAAAAGGTCAAGAAAAGTTAAAAAGCCAGCGAGCGGTCCAGACGGAAATAGACAAGAAAGTATAGTCTCTTTTGGGATATGTCAGTCTAGGTCTTAAGGCTATGATTAGTAATGTTAGAGGTGACCGTTCCCTGATAGCTCTACCAAATAATACGCTATCTGACCATTTACTTGACCGGTCACTGTTAACTTTCTTAAATCTATCTATCTATCTATCTATCTATCTATCTATCTATCTATCTTCTTCTCTCTCTGTCTCTATCGAATATAGGATAGGTAAATATAAAAAAATATCCTAACTATCAGACCCTCACAATGGCATCATGTTATCGTGAAATAGTTTGTAGCCTAGTTTTTTTAAAGCTGGTAATATTGGGTTTTTAAGTTCAAAACACACTTGGTGAAGCTATTTCATTCCAAATAAAGACTAACCTTTACTTGTTTCAAAATATGCGACTAACTTGGTATAATAAATAGTGAGCAAGACTAACAGACCATTAGATATGATTTTGATTCTCTTTACTTCTCTCATACTTCTTTAGCAATACAATTTCAGTTAAGCTGAGTAAATGTATTACGAGGCCATCTTCTTAGAAGAGAAATAAGTATATATATATATATATATATATATATATATATATATATATATATATATCAGATACTTCCGGTATTCTTGAAGTCTTCTGAGTATATGAGTTTTTTTTCTTAAACTTATCAAGTAGAGAAACCAGAAGAAGTTTTGTTCTGCAGATTGCCGAGGAACACTTTTTTAATCCCTAAAGTGGCTATAATCAATAATCAAGGGGGAGGGCTACTTGAAATAAGTAACTTTCTACAAATTTCTTTCCCTTTAGACATCGTATCTATCCTGCAGTCAACACACACAAAAGTTTTCGTACATGAAGTGCTCTTCGTTTCTTCCCTTAAGTCTTCGATTATTTTTTTTTTTTTACAAACGTAGATAACTTGAGATTTCTACTCCCTGCAGGAAACTGACCTACGCCTCAGGCAAATATGGATTTATATTATTTCGTTATCATATTTTATTGTTTTATATCTTTTTAATGATTTGTAAATTCTTCCTCGTCATTTATCGGGAGATTGGCTTCTTTGTGACTGTAAAATACATAAAAAACACACGATTTTCTGTTAAAAGTAAAGAAAAAGAGAGAAAAAGAGGAAAACAAATATAATTTAAAAGAGATAAAATCAAATAATAATAATAATAATTATAATAATAATAATTGTGAAACCTTAAGAAAGGAAGTGAATCTCATTTGATAATAGCGTAAAACAGTGCCATTAGGACAAATTACGTAAAAGCTAAAATAGATAAAACGCAACAAAATAGCAAGTGTAGGGTATTTGGTAATAGAGACGAACCGATCAGTCATATGATAAGCGAACGCAGCAAGTTAGCGCAAAGAGAGTCTAAAACTAGATACGATTAGGGGTGGGGAGTGACCACATGGAGTTATGCAAGAATTTTAAATTTTAATTTGACCATGCGAAAAAGTGATTCATACAAAGCTCGTAATCTGCTCTGATGAATGAAACGCAAAAACTTCTTTGGGATTTTGACATACAACGGGATCACTTAATCTCGGCCAGACGACCAGACTTTTAAAAAAAAAGAAAAAAAGAGATTGCAGAATTGTGGACTTTGCCGCCCCGGGGGGGATCACAAAGTAAAATGAAAAGAAAGCGAAAAGAGACAAAGTATCTAAACCTTGTAAGGGAACTAAAAATAAATATAGAACATGAAAGTGACAGGGATACCAATTGTAATTGGGGCACTTGGAACAATCTCCAAAGGATTGATAAAGGGACTAGAAGACTTAGAAATCAGAGGACCAATAGAGAACATCCAGATTACATTATCATTAAGATCGTCCAGAATACTGAGAAGAATCCTGGAGACTTGAGGAGACTTGCTAACACTCAAACTCTGGTAAAAGGCCACTAGCTAACGCTGTTGTGAAAAACTTTCAAAAAGGTAAATTAATAATAATTATAATAGCGGTAATATTGAATGATGGGTAATAATTTAACTTGGTGTTCGTATTATTGTAGGGTTGCACCACTTGGACTTTATCGAAATAGAGAAGCCTGCATGGCTTAATGGCTTGCAAGTTCGAATTCTAGTTACTCTATTACGTCCATGTTAGGACTAATATCTTCGGGAAATGTAAGAAGCACCTTTTATTCCTAACTATGAGTTAAGTAGGACTGTTCTTTTGCAAGAGTTGTTTTGGCATTAAATAACACACGAAGGTTGATACGCTATTAAACAAAGAAACAGGAGAAAAAAACCCTGAAAAACCTTGATAGGAAATGCACAAAGATGCTGCATGTTATTTTGAATGAATCCTGCCAAACAATTGTACAGCCACTTACCTCCCATTTCACAAACCATTCCAGTAAGATGCGTAAGATATGCTGGGTATTGTTGGCCTAGTAAGAATAAAATCAAAACTGACTATCACTAATAGACTCCATGTTGGTCGACAAGCAAAAACTTCCGCAGCTATGTGCGGACATTTTGTACCGTCTAGACAACTCACCTAAAGAGAGTGATGATGATGATGATATGTGTGTGTGTGCGAGAGAGAGAGAGAGGGGAATGGTACTATCAGCACGGCTTAATGATAATTATCATGAACAATATGCAAGGACAACTAATTGCGAATGCAATTTTTGCGATAGTCACATGGTTGCCCAATTTTATTTAGCAGTTTAAAAAAAATTTGCATTCTCTATTGGTTGAGTCGAAAACTTTGAATCAAACTTTTCGTAGGGGTTAACATTGTGAGCAAATGCTACCAGGATGTGTAAATAGATAGCTTGATGAAAAATGAGTTGACAAAGTTCAACATCTCATCCAGTAGGCAAGGTGTAACACGAGATGCTTGCACTAGCACCCCGAACCGTTCATACCAAGGTCACTAGCGATCAGTTACCTAATTGGTGACGAAGGTTTGTCCAATAATGTTACCCACTGGAGATGAAAGTAAGATTGTAATGCAGTTTACAGAGTAGATAAAGATTAGATTAAGACAATAACGCTTATATACAAAAGTATCACCTTTTCTTTTTTGTTTATAACGAAAGGTGCGAAATGGTTGGCGAAATAATTGCGTGAAAAGAGAGTCGGGATAGACAGGGAATCGCTAAGATTTACACCTGAACTTTCTTCGTATACTCTCCGTTTGACCGGATTCTCTAGTCTTTGATCAAGGACTTCTTCGGGTTATCTTGGAGTTCTGTTCTCATAAGTGGACACAAAGACCTTGTTCATTTTCGACGTATTTATTTCCCAATTTCCCAAGTTAACCGCACGACTGGTGTGATAACCATTTTAAGGATCCGTTTGTTACGGCGCCTTGGACTACTCTAAATTAAATCTACCTACCTGACTCGTTCTCTCAACTGAAGCAATCAAAGAACTGCTAAAAAGGTGAGCCGGGAGTCAAGTCTTGTCTATCATATCATTTGTTATTTACCATAAATCTTCAAACGAGTTACCAGTTAAGTTTTAAATTAATATATTTTGAATTTTACACTTACCTAAAAAAATTAATCGACGATCTAATCATTATGTAACAACATGTTCTGCGAACCACAATATGCGACAGGAGATTCTGTCATTCTCATTTTTTTTTTCTTCTTTTATTTGCTGAAAGGTGAAGAGACAAAAGTTCACGTAAACGGAGAACGATGAATGAATAAAAGATACAAGAAGATCCTTGTTCTTAAAAGAACGTAGAAACCAGCTCACACGTTGTGTCTGTTATCAATTACTTTCTGCTTCCACAGTCAGAGAGACTTAACTGAGAAAATAAAACAACTAGGCCTTAACGCTTAAGATGTGTTGTATCTTGTGTTTTCTTACGGCATCAGACGCGATTAGCCACCACTAATATAACAGTCGTCGGGGATTATGTTTCATAGGCTACTATATATTACTGAATCGTAGCCGACGTAAAACAAAAATAACACAGGGACAAACAGAAAACAGAAAATTATAAAAATGTATCGTTTTATTTTATTTTTCTTATATTTATAGTAATACATTGGGGAAATGTCTTTTGTAGGATTGTATAAAAATGCGAAAAGAAACGAGAGCAAAACAAAATCAATATGATATCTGATCGCAAAAATCTGACTTACTTTTTAAGTATTGTTAAATCTTATGGAATTAAAAAAGAACATTACAATTTAAATTCTATTGCAGCATTTAGGCGAAAATGTAAGTGTGGGGAAAACTGTTGACTTTGACATTTGTTGTGAGGAAGACGTCTCATGGAGAGCTGGTGTGTTGAAAATTCAATTTTGGAAACCGTGTTTACCTATGACCCATGTATACACTTACCCAACCTCTCCTCCACGGGCTGGACGTGAAACAAAGTCAATTTTTAAACAGAGAATGGCAGGTTTGAAATCAGAATATTCCCAATTTAGAATGGCAAAGTTAATGTGCCAAATCTATCATATTATTTACCAATAGCTGTGTGAATGGCGAATAAATTACTGCAAAGTGAAAAAGGAATAGAATGTGGATATGGAGGATTTGATTTAACTTTTTTTTAGCCTTTCCATCCCTTCTTAACCTTGTTTGATGCACCTCAAATGCCGAAAACGGGTATAAACAAATAGTTACCATGGTATTAAAATGAAGAAAACAACACACACACACACACACACACACACACACACACACATATATATATATATATATATATATATATATATAAATTGGGTTAAATCATGAATAATTTCCGTTTCAGTATAATAAAATTTATTCCCATACAAATTATTAACGTATTAATTTCAGAGTGTGATCTCGTAATGTAATGGTTAAAGCGCTGGACTGCGGAATCGTAGTAAGCGAGTTTGTACTCAAGTCGCGCTATTACGTTCACTTTCGGCAAAATACCTTTGGGAATGTTATGAACCCCCTTATCCTCCCAGCTATGGGTTAAATAGTACCACCACTGTTCTTTTTAGGAGAATGGCGTTAAATAACCTACAAAGCTTCATATGCCATTAAACAACGCAAGAATTAATTTCAATCAATATTCGCTATTATTTGGGATCCCCTCTTGCTATTTATGAGTTTATTGATTCTTTTGAATTATTATTCTCATAAATGTAACAATAATAGGTGCTACTACTCAGCGATAGAGTAAACCTGGGAGTAAAGGCAATTTATATACATATATATATATATATATATATATATATGTGTGTGTGTGTGTGTGTGTGTGTGTGTGTGTGTGTGTGTGTGTGTGCCCTGGAGGCATGCCGACATCACTAAATCATTTGAATCTTACCATCCGTACCTATAGGTCATCTCTCTTTGTACGTCCTCAAGACGGCACCCTGTGTCCGATTAGAGCTGAGGAATGTAAATTCTTGCAATTCAATGAACACTGTTGCGTCTATGTTTAGGGTCCATTGAAGAATATCGCCTATAATTTCATCCTTACTTCACTAACAGGGTTCAGCTTGTCTTGATCGCCTTTTTAATAGTTTGTTTGATTGAAGCTGAGCGTCCGTAAAGTTGCTCTTTTTTTTTTTTTTTTGATGATGAGTTTACAAATTATTCAAAACGAGACGCAGCAGTTTTGTTTAGTTGCCAAATTACATGATTATATAATCACGACACATATATACACATGAACAAATTATTATACAACTTATTGATGTTAATGTGAAAAACAGTATTTCGTAGCTGAAAACTTGGTATATTAATATGGTTTATACTGCTCCTCTTATCTGCTGTATTTACTGTGAAACTAAATAGAAGGGCAGTTGTTTTTTGGAGCGCCAACACTCACTCTTTGTATCTATCTATCTATCTATCTATCACACTATATATATATATATATATATATATATGAACATATATATAGTTAACGAGTGTTTCATGTATTGAGAAAAACCTTTGCTGCTTTTTCCGAATTGTCTATGTCTGAAAAGTCAATTTCCTCATGGCAGTCCTCTTCTCTTTCAAGCTAAGTTAACGTCACATTTCGAGAGTAGCTTGAGGAGATGTCCTGTCATGTGAACTTTTCGCGAGTGTTTGACGTAAGAAAATTAGATTTGGGAACTCAACATTCATAGGAGAAAAATATCAGTCGTCGAGGGAAAAAGAAAGAAAACAATATATATATATATATATATATATAAGTAGTCCTAATTCCTTTGAATGTAATTTTCTCCTTAATTGAAAATAAAAGTATGGGAAAAGGGCAAAAACAAAATGAATAGAAGTAAAAAAAAATCTCCTTTATAAATTCGGGTTTTAATTCTGTCAGTTTATTGAAATCTCCTTTAAGTTTGAATGTGTGTGTATATGTGTTGTGTGTGACTATTTTTTATGTGTGTTTGTGCTCATGAATGTATATGAGTTCATTTCGTTTGGATTGGGGTGTTTAACGGCTTATCAACTCACTGTGGATTATTAAATACCGAAATTTTAATTCATTTGTAAATACTTGATTTCGATCATAATTATATATATATATATATATATATATATATAGATATTCAGTGTTTGATTGAATTTCTTTAAAATTGTGCCGTTTTATTAATCTATAACCATTTGCTTTATCAAGTATTCCTTTCTAATACAAATAATTTTCACACAGCTATATTCTTTCAAATATTCCGATATAATACTCATAATTCATGTCCAATTATATTATGTAAGTAATAATTACTATTTTGTGATCTATAACCATTTGCTTTATCAAGTATTCCTTTCTAATACAAATAATTTTCACACAGCTATATTCTTTCAAATATTCCGATATAATACTCATAATTCATGTCCAATTATATTATGTAAGTAATAATTACTATTTTGTGATAATCTTTTTTGCACACAGTTATATGGTTTCAAGTATTCCTATCTAACAGCAATAACTTGCAAGCGGTTAAAGGGCTTCAACTAACTAATATGGATAATCTTAACTTTGAAAAAATGAAAATTGTAAACAACTATAGCTTCAAGTTCATATACCGAATACAAATACTTTGTTAACACTTTTATAGCGTCGTGTTCGCCAGTGGCCCTGGAGACCGAGGTTCAATCCCTGGTCGAGTCATACCAAAGACTCAAAGAATTGTATTTGATCCCCCTTTGCTAAACACTCAGCATTATAAGGTATGGATCAAGGGTAAAATGGAACAATCCAGGCAAAGGAGTTGCGCCATCCACGACACTTCGGTGTAGTGACGACTGAGAAAGGAAACTTTGACTACGGTCACCAACTACTACTACTACTACTACTTCTATCAAATACAAATGATTTTTAAAATGACTATTGCGCCATCAATGAGACCCTAACAAATCCTTCAACTTCTGTTCTGAGTGGACCTTCGAGACATGGTAATGAAGGGCAAATCTATATGTTCCAGAAGCTTAGCCTCACACCAGATTCAGTCAAGTGTTATTACTAGGATAGACCTTTTGAAGAGTCGGCAGACAGGGTAGTCTGAGCCGACAGAACGTCTGATAATTTATAAAAATATATTATCTCAGGTAACTAATTAAAATCTTTGTAAACATTTTTAGTCTCAGGTAACTGTTTTTAATACAAATAATTTGCATACGGTTAAATGGTCTCAAGTATTCCTATGTAGCATAAATACTTCTATCAAATAATAATCAGTTGTTTGCACACAGTTATACGGTTTCATATATTCTGATCCAATACCAATAACTTTCAAATTGATCTTTTTGGCCCATCAAGTACTATTACTTTGTGTCCAAGTGGGGCTGGAGGTATTATCAGTAAAGAGTTACTTCATTTTCCCTAGAGCTTCAGAACAGGAGCTTCATCACTAAATGAAGTTCATTGTCATACCCAATACATCAATTTTAGAAAGGAAATATTACTCGTCAGTAGAAGATACAGTTAGTGCATACTAAACCCCATCGACAGGGCAACTTATAATATACACATTCAGATTGATTGATATTAAGGACACGTCAGTTTGTCTAGGTTTATGTAATGCCTAAATGTTAACGAATCATGTTCCTTCAACGTTTATATAGGCATTTTTTTCTGATCTTTCTTAAGTGCTTTTGCACACGATAATATGGTATCTAGAATTCTTATCTAATACAAATAACTTTCGCACAGTTTTATGGCTTCAAACATTCCTATCTATCACGAACTAATTATAGGATTTCAAGTAACCAATAATAATAATTCGTTAGCTCACAAGTAAATAATAATAATAACCCCTAGAAAAAAATAGCTTCAAGTGACTATTCATAATACAAATAATCTACCACAAATAATTTTAAATATATCTATAATAAAGATAGATCATAGCCAAACGGGTACTACCACACCGACCTGGGTGTAATAACAATTAAGTGGTACTTTCCACTCTTCAGAGCTACTGAACATGAACCCACCAATTAAAACTTATTGCCCTAATCAAGATATTAATTTTTGATGGGATGTCGCACTCGTCTGACAGCATATTCTAAACCCCACCGCCATGGCTGATGCACGCGCGCACGTGCGCGTGTGTGTGTGTGTGTGTTAACGAGGGAGAAGGGTTAAATAGTTGTGGCGTCTCTGTTTCCACTCTCTAGAACTTATCATCAATATCGAATTTTCTTAAAGCCTAGTAAACACGTCAAAACAAGGAAAATTTTCAAAATCATATCATAGTTTGTACTTGTTTTCTGATTAGTCGGGCCTATCAGACAAAATAATCGATGACATCAAAGATGCCACGTAGAAATTGGCACACTGTGATTTGTATACATTTATATAAAGAAACAGTTGTAATAATATAGGTACAAAAAAGTCTATTCTTAGTCGATTTGTGAAGAAGTCTCAACCAATTATCTAAGAAAGAGGGGGGTCCTACATTTTTCCGATTTTTATCACCACTAATGGTCTTTTGACGGCTGATTGTATCGAAGTGTTCCTTGATTGATCGATGTTTTCCTAACTCAGTAGAACTAATACTATCCAATCCAAGCATGACGTATCAGTCTTCAGCAAGTTTTTCATTAGAGATTTACTGCCTCCGTAATTATTGCAAAGAAGAGAAGAAACATTTTTTTTGTAATATGTAGTTTTTGGGAAGGACTTAATAAATTTGAGAAATTATGTGTCAATTTTATTGAACTGCGGAATGATGAATAAAAACGAATATTAAGCATAAAGTTTCATATATATGGTGCAAATAATTTCAATTTATTAATCAACCTACTCGGGAACATACGATCAGGGCTACATAATCATGTGGGATAATGCACACACACACACACACACACACACACACACACACACACACACACACACACACAAAGAGAGACAAATATTTATAACAGGTGCGGAGACGGGACTAGTGCTACTCGTGCCCGGCACGACCAATAACTCGGTCAATGTTATTCAAAATGGATTAAAAATCATCCATTAATTTCAAGCAAACATACTTAGTCTGATCTCAATTAAATTACGTATCTATTCAAGTTTTGATAACTAAGTAGCCAAAAGTTCATAAATATATCTGGGAATAATACAACGATGCTGTTTTGAACGGATGGTCTTTGTCCGGCCACCGTCAGATTCATTGAACATCTCATAAAATCGGCTATAATGTTGAACACGCGCTATCCGTTAGCTGTAATGTTAGAGAAATCCGCTTTTGGCTGTAGCCAATAGCAAGAGCAACTCAAACACCGTGCTCAAAAATCTTAGCACATTCTGACTGCTGACAGCTGTCTTAGGAAGAGGGAGAGGGACCGAGAGAGAGGGAGAGAGAGAGAGAGAGAGAGAGAGAGAGGGGGGGGATAGCAGATTATTGCCGTCGCTGAGGTCATCATCATCGCTATGGTAAATGTTGGTTAAACGGCGTGTTTTAATTCGTTTTTTTACTAACTGATCTCTTTTTCTTTAATGAATGTTGCATATATTACATTCTGTAACTAAAATTCGTTTATTTTAATAAATTTTCAACAAATAATCTTTATTTTAAGCGAAATTGAAACTACTAGCTGTGTCTGTGTATATTGCCATCAGTTTCTTTATTCTAATAAACATATTTTTCTCGTCGTAGTAATGAACGTCTTCTCTTTTCTTCTATACTTTTGAAAGGAAAAAAAATTATCTTATCTACTGTATTAACAAGACTACAAATTATATAGTATCTTGATTGTTTACAAAAAAAACACTATGCTAGGTACTTTTGTCAATCTGTGCTATACAATGGAGAATCACGCAATAGCAACTATGATGACTTACTTTGAAGTTGACAGAGGGCGGGGGGTGCACGAGTAGCAAAAATAGGCTTGAGTCGCCACTGATATATATCATCATCATCATCATATCGTGCTGGCAGCACGGATATCCCTGACCCTCTCTCGCCACTCCTCCCTATCGTTCATCGCCCTAGGCAGGTCTTCAGGACAACAACCTGTATCCTCACATAGCTGCTGAATGCACGTTCGTGCTGGTCGTCCTGCTTTTGCGCGGCCATGTGTGGGGATCCATAAGAGTACATCTCTTATGAGTTCATCTCTGCTTCTCCAGCAATGTCCTGCATGTCTGGTTCGTCTAACTTGAATAGTTTTCGTGATAGGGGGCAGGTGGCCGTACAGTTGGTGTCTTGTTGGGTGTTGCCGCCAGGACTTGTTGAGGATTGCACGCAGCATTCTCCAGCCGTTTTGTTAGCGTCCATGTAGTACTGATATATATAATATATATATATAACCTGAATCCTTAATCAGAAAAATCCCCAAATAAAGCCAAATATCGTTACTATAAGTTTAATGTCCTATTTGATGATTAATTCCATTTATAAAACTTTTAATAATAATCTAATCTTTCCACTTATAAAAACTTTAATAATAGAGTTGGACTTTCTTAATTTGCTTGTTTAGTTCTTTTATCAACTCTGCATCAGTTTCGAGGTATTAAGCGCTTATTAAAAAATGTACTGTCAGATTAACCGGAGAGATTTCGGTCACACACACACACACACACACACACACACACACACACACACACACACACACACACACACACACACACACACGCAAAAAACGATACATACATACATATATATTCACAAACACATAAATAACGAAATCACATTTATATACACTCGATGTAATGAGAGGAAAAAAAGCTCACAAATATAACAATCAAAAATCTTCAGGAAGAATTGTCTTCAATGGGATTATCACAGTTACAAAAACTGGAATAAAAGAAAGTTCAAAAGACCAATCAAAACGATCGTTACGATAAAAAATTTAAAACACAATCAAAAATGCTGGACTATGCATAGAATGTTTGAAACATATGTCATGCAAGTATTAGGAATGTATTAAAAACTAAATCCAAAATTTGAAATCATTTGAGAAAGTATTTAATTAACAACACCTATATATATATGGGGGGGGGCTGTGGTAGCATTCTAGGCTTTTTCTTCTAAACTACTGTTAGGGCTTTCTTTACGAATTTTTAAATTATTCGATAGAAGATATTCAAAAACATTCTGCCTTGTTCGCTGACATGTGGATAGGCTTAATATCAAATTGGCTTTATAGTAGAGTAAGCGTGCCTTTACATTTAAAACGCATAGTTTAAGCATTATTTCACAAACAAAATACAGCATAACATTTTGTAAAATTCAGCATTTTAAATTGGACTTAAAGACATACTGACCAATATTGACATATTTCTTCCACTTGGCTCCTGAGTTCAAATGCTTCTTCTTCGTTTGGACTTTTATTTACTACTGATATTTTAGGTAGTTTTGGGGGCGGTCTACTGGGGTGGAGGGGAGAATTCGTTTTTGTTTTTTTGGGTTTTTTTTTCTTTCCTTTTTCCCTTTCTGGGGGGGCTGTGGTAGCATTCTAGGCTTTTTCTTCTAAACTACTGTTAGGGCTTTCTTTACGAATTTTTAAATTATTCGATAGAAGATATTCAAAAACATTCTGCCTTGTTCGCTGACATGTGGATAGGCTTAATATCAACCATCCGCAGAATCCTTGAAAGTGTACGGGCAAAGAACCTACAAGCGACATTAATATTTGTCGACTTTACCAAGGCTTTCGACTCCATTCACAGAGGAAAGATAGAACAAATCCTACTAGCGTACGGCATACCTAAAGAAACCGTAGCGGCAATAACGATTCTCTATAGAAACACTAAAGTAAAAGTACGATCACCAGATGGAGACACAGAATACTTCGACATTGTAGCAGGAGTACTACAAGGGGACACGCTGGCTCCGTATCTCTTTATCATTTGTCTAGACTACGTACTTAGAACATCGATTGACAAAATCAAAGAGAATGGCTTCGAACTGACGAAGAAAAGAAGTAGAAGATACCCCGCAACAACAATTACCGACGCCGACTACGCCGATGACATAGCGATACTGGCAAATACACCTGACCAAGCCGAAACACTTCTGCATAGTTTGGAACGAGCAGCAGCAAGCATAGGCCTCCATGTTAATGCACACAAAACGGAATATATGTGCTATAACCAAACGGGGGACATCTCCACTCTAAAAGGAACCCCTCTTAAACTAGTAGACAAATTCACGTACCTAGGAAGCAGCGTCGAATCAACCGAAAAGGACATCGAAACGAGGTTAACGAAAGCATGGACAGCTATCAATAGGCTATCGACTATATGGAAATCAGACCTAACCGATAAAATGAAACGCAGTTTCTTCCAGGCAGCGGTCACATTGATACTGCTATATGAATGCACTACATGGACGCTAACAAAACGGCTGGAGAAGAAACTAGATGGCAATTACACAAGAATGCTGCGTGCAATCCTGAACAAGTCCTGGCAGCAACACCCCACAAGACACCAACTGTACGGCCACCTGCCCCCTATCACGAAAACTATTCAAGTTAGACGAACCAGACATGCAGGACATTGCTGGAGAAGCAGAGATGAACTCATAAGAGATGTACTCTTATGGATCCCCACACATGGCCGCGCAAAAGCAGGACGACCAGCACGAACGTACATTCAGCAGCTATGTGAGGATACAGGTTGTTGTCCTGAAGACCTGCCTAGGGCGATGAACGATAGGGAGGAGTGGCGAGAGAGGGTCAGGGATATCCGTGCTGATATGATGATGATGATGATATATATATATATATATACCAAAGCCAATCCTTGTTATGATTAACCCAAAAAGAACGAGGGGGTGTCCTCGTGGTGTAATGGTTAAAGCGATGGACTGCGGAATCATAGTACGCGAGTTCGTACTCCAGTCGTGCTATTACGTTCACTTTCGGGCAAATACCATTGGGAAAGGTATGAATCTCCTTATCCTCCCTGCTATGGGTTAAATAGTACCAGTACTGTTCTTCTAGGAGAATGGCTTTGGCATTAAATTACCTAAAAAGAGTTGATATGCCATTAAACAAAGAAACTAAACCAAATAGAACTTATCAACTAGAAGAAAATTGTCATTCCAAAGGATCACTGATGAAATTAAATATAAGACAAACATTGTATCGATACCCTGACTTTGGAAGAAAACGGAAAAAAAAACATGGAGGATAACGGTGTCAATGATACCAAGCATGATAGGATAATTTTTTAAAAATTCTAAAAATTAAAAAAAATACTGTGAGAAATGGAAATCCAAGAAAAAATAATCAAAACTATATTAATAAGATCAGCTTCAATATATAATGAAAGAAAGCGAAACGATATACAACTACTGAGATCATATAGGAGAACTAAAATGCTGAGCAGCATCAAGGTGATGGTGATACCAATTGTAATTGGAACACTTGGAATGGTCCCAAAAAAGTTTAGAAGAAATATTAAAGGAATAGGAATATCAGAAGAAGAATCGAAATCATCCAAACTAAAGCATTATTGAGATAGGTTTGAATACTGATAAGAGTCCTGGAGATCTGAAAAGACTTACTGTCCCTCTGATGTCAGTGAAAGTCCAACCACAGATGCTGGTGTTAAAAAAGAAAACTCTCAAGGTGCAAAATACTACTACAACTACTGCTACAACTACTACTACTACTAATAATAATATGGAAGTTTTGAACTGCTAATAGGCAACATCTCCCAGAAGAAAACATAGACGTAGCTACGAAAAGGAAACCTTAAGAGAGAAACAGAATATCTCACATAGCACAAAACAACGCCATAAGAACCAATCATATCAAAGCGAGAATTGATAAGACGCAACAAAATGGGAAATGTAGGTTATGTGGTGATAGAGACGAAGCGATCAATCACATAATAAGCGAATGCAGCAAATTGGCACAGAAGGAATATAATACTAGACACAACTGAGTGGGCAAGGGGATCCACTCGGAGTTGCGCAAGAAATCTAAATTTGACCATACGAACAAATTGTACATGCACAACCCAGCAGCTGTCCTGGTGAATGACACATACAAACACCTATGGGACTTTAACATACAAACGGATCACCTAATTTCGGTCAGGAGACCAGACTTTATAACAATAAAAAAAAATTGCAAAATTGTGGACTTTGCTATCCCGGCTGACCACAAAAAAGAAAATGAAAAGAAGAATAAATACCTTTACCTTGCTGGGGAACTGTAAAAAACTATGGAAAATGAAGGTAACTATTATACCAATTGTGATTGGGGATTTTGGTACAGTCACCAAAGGATTATTAAAGGGACTGGAGGAGTTGGGGAAAAAAAGGACGTGTGGAGAGCACCCATCATTGAGAACGACCAGACTTGAGAAGACTTGCTGTTACTCAAACTCTAGTGAAAGACCATCAGCACACGCTGATGTGAAAAACTCTAAAGGAATAATAATAATAATAATAATAATAATAATAATAATAATAATAATAATAATAGAAGAAGAAGAAGAAGAAGAAGAAGAAGAAGAAGAAGAAGAAGAAGAAGAAGAGTAATTTTAGAAAAAATGCATTCGTTCTTCGAAAATATTCTCGCCTGACGTACTGATTTTAATACTGTGATCTAATAAGCTCAAATTAAACAATTTAAAACATTTAACGTTTACGGAGAATCTAAAAAAAAAAAAAAAAAAAAAGAAGACAGATTTTATCACGGAATAAATTGCACGAAATTCGTGCTATTTGAATCGCTTAAAACAAAGAAAAAGATTAATATTATTTTGTTGATTTTTTTTTTTTTTTTGCAACGTAAATCCATGAAAAACTATTTTACTGAATACGTGGAATTTCTCTTTACATATGCCGCTAACTTATTTTCTAATGACATTTTAACATTTATATATCAAAGTATATGTAAAAAAAAAATCTTTAGCGAATTACTTGAGGTGAATTTAAAAAATATAGTTCTGCTATATTTAAATAAAATACTTTCTTTGAGATTACTCAGAGAGAGAAGTTCAAATGCCAGTTTAAAAAAAAGAAATGACTCACAGGAATTATGCTGATATAACTATTGCAGCGATATATGTTATCTAGACAATATATAATTTTTATAAACTTGCAGTGACACGTATTGTACAGGGCCAAGAGAATAGCGGGTCTTTTAAGTATAGAACTAATCTTAACTCACTATAATGTTTAGTTTAAAGGATTCAGTAATGTTTTTGGAGACGGCGATGACGCATAAAAAATAAATGAGAACGACACAAGAATACTGCGTGCAGTTTTGGACAAATCCTAAATGTAGCCTTCTAAGAAACAGCAATTGTACGTCCCCTTAACTCCCATCTCACAAACCTTCCGAGTAAAACATGTTGGAAACAGCTGGTGAATGAACGACGATCTCATTAAAGACGTCTTCGTCAAAACTTTGACACATGAACACACTAATGTTGACTGACAAAAAAACCTTACATTCATAAACTCTGTGCGGACACTCGATGCCATCTCAAGGACTTGCACCGTTAAATGACTAATAACGACGAGAGAGATAGAGAGATAGAGAGAGAGAGAAAGTCAAAGGAGTCCGTACAGTAGGCATGACTTTTTGATGAATTAAAAGAAAATTTAAAGATTTCATTAAAAAATTAACGTCAAGAGTGTTTATTCTCTATAATCACTGATCCTGATAATATCTTGGAATATTGCTGAAACAGATAAATACAAAATTGATGATCAATACCTAGATTCATAAAAAAAAAATTCACAGAGTATGTTTTAATATAAGCATTAAGAAAGGTGTGTCGTATATATCGATATATATCATCGTCATCATCAAATCACACAGCTAGCACGAATTTCCCAGACTCTCTCTCTGTCCGCCCCTATTATCCATTGCTCACAGTAGATTTTCCAAACTGTGTCCGCACACAGCTGATGTAAATAAGCTCTTGCTTGTCTGCTAACACTGGCACGTCCATGTGCAGGAGCCCATAGAAGAGCGTTACTTTTGAGTCCGTCCTTGCTTCCGCGGGTGTATGCCATGTCTCGTTCGTCTTATTTGGATTGTTTTAGAGATAGGAGGTTGATGTGTAGCTGTTGTTTCGAGGATGATTCGTCTAGATTGTCTTCAGTATATTCTTACACAATCCCCATCGGGCCTTTTCTCTGTGCGTCTTGTCAGCGTCCACGTAGTGCATCCATAGAGTAGTATCGACACTACAGTTGGCTGGAAGAAATTAAGTTTTATTTTATCGGATAGATCAGATTTCATATGATAGATTGCCAATCGATAGCTGTCTAAGCCTCCACTAGGTGTATATTGGCATCATTTTCAGTCAATGAGACACTGCTGCTGAAATACGAGAACTTGAGGACTGCAATTTTGAGTGGAGATGGTTCTTTCTCATTTAAAACATATGTACTCCATTTTGTTTGTGTTCACGTGGACGCCAATGCCTCCTGTTGCCTGCTCCTGTCTAAGTGGCTTAGGTTAGTGTATTTACAAGAATTGCTATATCATTTACATAGACTGCGTCCGCGATTGTTTCTGTGAAATAATGTATTTTTATTGCCTTTATGATCGAAAAGCCATTTTCTTTTATAGACGTTCAAAGTACGTAGTCTAATCATATTATAAACAGTATCTCCTTGTAACAATATCGAAGAAGTCTTTGTCTCTATCTGATGAGTGACCCTTGATTTTTCGTGTTTCTATATAGCATATTTATGGCTGTATCAATTTCTTTGGAGAGACAATAATCTATAAGTATTCGCTCCATCTTTGCTCTGTGTACAGAAATCTACAAACAATAGTGTTGTCTCGAGTTGTTTTGCTTGAACTCCTTCGAAGATTGTCATAATATGTGATGTTGTGGATCGATTGCTATGAAAACCGCTCTGATTTTCCAATGAATTTTCTCAAGTGTGTGTGTGTGTGTGTATGTGTGTGTATGTGCGTGCTAAGTTTTAACTATAAAACAGAAAAAATATTTATCATTTAATACTATTAGGACTATTGTCATCATCTTTATTGTTATATTCACAACGTCTCGGCCGATGCGTCCTCCTGTCTACTTTTGATGTTTCATGTCGAATATAGGAGTCTACACAGAACTTTGAACTGAACCCTCTATTTAATCCACGGGGGTAGATTGTCCCAATTCCCTAACCATAACCGGGTACAAGTGTTAAGCTTTCGTGAAAATTTCTTGTTATTTACCTGTAGACGGGATCGAACGTGTATCATCCAAATTATTTCACTAAGAATCACTTAAACAAAACGCCAATATCTGTTGTGCTTTGTGTCCAGCTAAACAACTGATGTAAGTGTTTGGATTAAGTGCCTGGAAAACAACAAACGGTATGTATAGCCTTGAATTTGACTTTGCTTTGACTAACAGGAGCTTAAGACGTTTTATTTTATTACTTGTATTTTCCTTGTGTCTAAAAACGGTAAAAAAATCACTAAAAAACATATCACTAGAAGCGGTGGAACGTAGCAATGTGGATGTGAAGTTAGGTGGAAGAATTCAAAGTTGAGGCAACGGTGAGCCTCACCAGATGCTGAGCAAAAGAAATTTATAGTTCAACGGTTAGGGTCAAATAGTTCAGTCAGGAAACTATTGATTCCTATCGATAAGTGTGACGTCTATTGATAAAGGAAAAAAACAACCAATTTTTTGTGACCCGTTTATCTAAAGAATACTTGGTCATAATCTGCGACAATTGCGCAGATTTAAAACAACCACCGGGTCTGGTATATCCACTATCAACAACCCATGATAAAATATCAAATCGAAATATAACGCAATGGGGAACCCACACAACAATTCTAGATTATCCTGGTAGCCAACATAGGGGGTCTGTTGGCATTCTACGAATGTTTGTTCTTTTTTTTTATATACACGAACAATGGCCTAATTAACCACATAAAACAGAGACACCAAATCAGAAAATGGACTAGGTAAGACTAGAAACTTGTCATCATCATCATCATCTCACGCCATCAGCATGGATATCACTGACCCTATCTCGCCACTCTTCTCTATCGTCTGTTGCTCCTGTAGGTATTCAGGGATACAGTGCTGCTGTATGTAGGTTCTAGCTGATTGTCATGCCATGTGAAGAGGGTCCACAATAGTACATCCCTTATGAGTTCGTCCTTACTTCTCCAGCAGTGTCCCTCATATCTGGTTCGTCTAACTTTTATAGTTTTCGTGATGGGTGGTTGGTGGCCGTACAGCTGCTTCTTTATGGAGTGCAGCCTCTATAACTTGTTCAATATTGCTTGCATCATTCATATGTAGTTGCCGCCAGGCTTTTTCTCCATGCGTGTAGCTAGCATCCATTATCGATACGCCCGCTGCTTGGAAGAAACTGGGTTTTTTATCGTTCAGGTCAGAGTTCCATATGACCAATAGGCTATCGATAGCTGTCCATACCTTTGCTAGTCGCGTGTTGATGTCTGTCTCGGTAGATGAGACACTGCTTCCTAGGTAGGGGAACTTGTCTACTAATTTTAGAGAGCTACCGTTTAGTGTGGAGATGTCGCCCGTTTGATTAAAGCACATGTATTCTGTCTTGTGTGCATTGACATGGAAGTCTATGACTGCAGCTGCTCGTTCCAGACTATGTAGCTGGGTTTTGGCTTGGGCGGGTGCATTTGCCAGAAGCGCTATGTCATCGGCGTAGTCGGCGTCAGTATTTCTTTGAGCGGGGTATCTTCTTCTTTCCTTTGTTAGCTTGAAACCGTTTTCTTTCATTTTATCTATAAATGTTCTAAGCAGGTAATGTGTCTCCTTGCAGTACACCTGCTACAATGTTGAAGTAGTATGTGTATCCATCCGAGGAACGAACTTTTACTTTTGTGTTTCTATACAACATCATTATGTCTGCGACGGCTTCTTTTGGAAGGTCGTAGGCAATTAGAATTTGCTCCATCTTTCCTCTGTGAATGGAGTCAAAGGCCTCGGTAAAGTCGACGAATAATATTGTTGCTTCTAGGATTTTTCACAAACACCTTCAAGAATTCGACGGATAGTCAAAATTGGTGACGACAAGGATCTATTCCTCCGGAAGCCATTTTGGTTCTTTCTAAGTATGTTGTCAATTTTGGGTTCGATGCGGTTGTGTAGTCGAGCATTGTTTATCTTGGCCGTTATGAATGTAAGCGTTATTCCTCGGTAGTTCTTAGATAATCCGATATCGACTTTTTTAAGGAAGGGGAACATACATCCCTTCGTCCATCTGTCAGAAGAAGATAAAAGAAACTTGTATTTCACCCTTATTTTAGGGGCAACCCTACACAAAGAAGATATAGGAAAAGAATGATCGAAATCTGGAAAGAACGCGCTAGGTTTTAGACAACAAGCGAAAGACTAAGTCACCAAGTTAGGATCATTATAAAAAAGGTTGGTTTTCTGACCTTAGTATATAAGAAATACTCAAATAATAAAATAAGGAATCAAGTATGCAAAACACTTATACAATAATCGACACACCAAAAACTGAAAAACAAGAATACCTTAACCAAAATGAACAGCAAAATAATGACCGAAACACCACACATCCAAAGTAGAGAGATCCAACACTAACACAAGAATAAGAAATGAATATAGAAAAGTTAAAGAGAATAATGTTTGAAAAGAAGACAAGACTACAATCGCTGAGAAACCAAGAGAGAAAACAGTCATGGCAGAAACCGAAGAAAATAAACGAATTATTAATACATATCTTAAAGAAAAACATCAGGGAATTAAATGAAATAATCTATGCAGAAGCAAAATAGCATGTGGAACAGAACACGAACAGTAATTGAAAACATGGATGGGGAATTCGACTGGAAACACAGATAAGAAATCTACGTCAACAAGCAAAAATGATAAGACTGAGGAAGAACGCTGGAAAAGGTTTGGACGAAATAAAACAACAGAAGTAAAAAAGAAACAACTTTAGTAAATAAACCAGAAAGTACCGGCGAAAGAAGGAATAAAAAGATGTCAATATTCGATAAAAATATAGAGACAAACCGGCACATTCCAAATCAAGGAACGAACATTCTGCCAGCCTGTAGGATGAAAATACACGAAGACAAACCAACAACCGGATGACAAGGAAACAAAACAATTTCGGGGCAAAATATGAAAACGCAAAGATTATAAAATAAAAGCCGAATGAATAAGCAACATTGGAAAAGAGATACAAGGACTAGAAAAAGACCGAAAGCGAAAATACACCTCGATTCTTTCAGAACAATATTAAAAAAAGAACAAATTGGAAAACGCCAGGAGATAATGCCACATATAGATACTGGTTTAAAAAATTCACTTTCATCGCTGACAAACTGGCTATCGAAATGAACAGATGCTTACAAGAAATAAAAATACTCGAATAGATGACAAAAGGAAAGACCAACCTGTTCTAAAAGGACTCCAAAAAGGAGCCGCCTTCAACAAATACAAACACATAACGTACCTATCGATTATATGGAAAATACTAACAACACAAATCATGGAGGAAATTTTCTATTCATTATTAAGCCGTGGTTTGTTCCCCAAGGAACAGATTGGATTGTGAAAGTGGATCAGAGATATAGGAGAGCTACTATAATTTGATCAACTTGAAAGGAAAAAAATGCTATAGCGTGGATTGATAACTAAAAAGTACATGTTCCTGCAAAGCAGGATAATAGACTGTCTCAAAACGTACAAGATATCCAACGAAAGCATAAAGTTTAACGAAAATACCATGGAAAACTGGAGAGTAAAACAGAGAGCAGAAGGCGAAAGCTTAACTGAGGTGAAAATCCTGAGAGGGATCTTTCAGGGAGATTCGCTATCACCATTATTATTTGTAATATCTACAATGCCACTTGATCACTTATTTAGGAAATGGACCAGCGGATTCAGACTTCATAAAGTTAAGAAAAAATCAACCACCTAATGTATATAGACGACATCAAACGGTTAGCTAAAAACGAAAAAGAATTGAACACACTTATACAGGCAGTAAGGATATACAGTCAATGTTATGTTTTGACCTTCGACCCCCCAAAAAATGCTATTCCAAGGTGATACACCGGAAGGAAGTGACACATTCCAATGGCAGTTAGGAGAGGAAATCGCGTGGGCGGAAATTGGCTGATGAAATGGGACAAGGTAATTCCCATGGTACACTACAGAGTGATGCACCGGAAGAGAGTAACCTCTGAACTGCATGACAGTTATTTCCGCTTGATGACGATTAAACATTCGATTTCAAAGATCGAGTGGGCGTCGAACGATTATATAATTGAGTAGAGTTCGACGAGCCAGTTGAATTGAGTTCTGGTTCCAGTTGAGTTCGACGCCCAGGGGGGCAGTTGAGTTGAAGATCGGACGGAGTTGTAGACGAAATGTGGTAGGGAAAGCCACATCAGGCCGAAGGGGCCTTTGGGCCCAGATGAGTGGGCCCTAGGTCTCCGGTTGAGCAGCCCAAGAGAACAAGAACGACACAACGTGACGATCATAACAGTGGGGTCAAGATATTACAGTTTATGTTCAGTCCCCAGCTCCCTCTCACATGCAACCCTTGAACAACCCTTTTGAACCTTACCAATAAAGTGAGAGGTAAAATATTGTTAAAGAAGTCTTCCTGCGTCTTCCTTCATGCGTCTGTCTTTGTCACTGCGTCTTTATCCTTCCTGCATCGTTTATTACTACGTCTTTGTCATTGTGTCTTAATTATGGTGTCGTTATGATACTGCATGAACATGTAGATGAGAATACAACATCAAGTAATAGGGATGGGATTTGGTATAGAAAAATGTGCCGCGCGGGAAAAAAATGAAAAGCGGAAATCGATCAATGACGAAAAGTTTGGAACTGCTAAACCAAACAAAAATAATCAGAAAACTCGGAAAATTTGAAGCTTACAAATACTAGAGAGTATTGGAAGCGGTCAGCATCGAATATGCAAAGCTTAACTAAAAAAAAGACCCTCAGGAGAGCGAGAAAAATCAGTCGAAACCAAATTGCATAGCAGAAATCTCATCAAGGTAAAACACCTGGGCTGCATCCCACTGCCCCGTAAGATACTCAGAACCATTCTTAAAGTAGACTAGAGAAGAACTTCAACAAATGGACCAGTGAACAAGAAAACTCCTGACGATGAATAAGTTCTTACATCTAAGAGATGACGTAGACAGACTGTATATGTCAAGAAAAGAAGGAGGAAGAAGATGCGCCGGCATTCAAGACAGCGTCGATGCATCGAAACAACTACTAGAAGACGGCACTAAAAAAAACGCTGAGGAAGACTGGTTACAGCCACCAGAAACAATACAAACAACGTAAGCATCGATAAAACAAAAATAACCAGAAAACAAAAACGGAAAGAAAAACAACTCTATGGTCATTTCAAGGGATAAACAAACGAAATCACACTTGAGAAAACTTGGACACGGCTAAGAAAAGAGAAACCGAACAAAATAACACCAGAAAGACTATGTTAAAGCAAGAATAGACAAAACGCAACAAAATAGTAAGTGTAGATTATGTGATAAAAGAGACGAAACGATCAATCTCATAATAAAAGAATCCAGTAAATTAGCGCTATGAGAGTATAAGACTAGACACAACTGGGTTGGAAAGGTGCTCCCTTAGGAATTGTGCAAAAAGACAAAATTTAGCCATACGAATAAATAAGATTTTTAGATACAAAATGATCATCTAATCTCGACCAAAAACCAGACCAAGTGAAAGTAAAAAAAAAAAAAAAAAAAAAAAAAAAAGAACCCGCCGTATAGTGGACTTTGCTGTTCCGGTTAGCCACAGGGTAAACCTGAAAGAAAGCAAACAGAGAAATAAGTTCTTAGACCTTGCTGGAGAACTCATTAGAACTATAGAACATGAAAGTGACAGTAATACCAACCAAAATTGTTACGCTTGGTACAGTAACCAAATGATTGGTACAGGGACTGGAGGACTTGTAAATTAGAGGACGAGTGGAAAACATCAAAACTACGGAATTGCTGAGATCTGACAGAATACTGAGAAGAGTTCTGGAGATCTGAGGACACTTGCTATCCCTCAGACTCCAGTGGAAAAGCATGAGCCTACGTTTGTGTGAATAATTCTCGAATGAGTAAAATTACAAACTCACAAACACACGTATATATATATATATATATATATATATATTACCAAGAAGCCCAAGCCCAAGCAAAGCATAACGTCATTGTATTTTTTCGATTCAGTATGAAATTATTTAAAAAAAGAAAAAGGAAACCAACAACAATGGAATAAGAAAAATAGAATTAAACAAAAAAAAAAAAAAAGAAATAGAAATATGAAAATGATTGAAAAAAATTCGGACATTCATAAGAAACAAAAAAAAAATATCGCAGACATTTATCTCACTAAGTAATTATTTTTCACGTAAATCTACAATTTGATAAAAATTAAAATCTCACCTTATATAGGTGACTCTTTGCCAGACTAAACCAGGCAAACAATTGTAGTTCAAAATTGGTTAATATCGATCTGGCTGGTCGTGATATTGCTGGATATTTTGACAAAAAAAAAGCTTATCACCATATGAAAGACAAAAAAGAATCGATTATATTAAGATTTTACATATGATTACTTATAAAAGACGCAAGAATCTCCTGTTGGAATATCGATTTTTGCTGGTCATACGATTCTCTTCAATCGATCAATTTATCTATCAGTGGGTGTGTATGTGTGGGTGTGTGTGGGGGGTGTTTGAAAATGATAATCTTATGACACCTGAAAACTGAAAGAAGTGCTCACTTTTTATGAGTAGAGTAATATGCAACATATATCAAATATAAAAACTTATGTATTGTTCTTACCATTGGATTTGCGTAGATGTCACAATTCAGGTTGACAGCAAAATGATATACATAAAAAAGTATTTTTCCCGTTGAAATATTTTCGTTTATATATGCTACTCTTGTCACGTATATTTTAAAACGTATGTCACCTGTTGAAATTTGATTTAAAATTATATATATATATATATATATATATATAAGCTCTCATATATATTTTTTTTTTCTTCTGGATCCGTTCGAATTCCCGTATTACTTTTATCGTATTTGAAGGGAATTGATATATGTATTGTTCATAGTTGCATGTATCCCTAATACTTTCTGCCCGACTTTGGGCCATCATCAGGGGAGGATCTATTACAAAAGTGATGTAACTTTTATTTTAGCATATTACTACTATGTAAGAGCGTCTTTACCGTTGAAGATTATGGCATTTGCTTTTAAATTGGTTTCTATAATTAGTGTCAGTAGCTAAAGACATTTAAGTACATTAGCACTGGTTTAAAAATTAATTCTATTAAGTTTCGGTTGCATGTTTCTAATATGTAGTGCTTTGAGAATCTGTAGTTTTTGTTTATTATTTTGATGTTTTAATATTGTTGTGTTGTCGGTGAGAATTTTCCGTAATTGTGTCGTTGGGCATGAATGTTTTTTTAAATGCTGAGCTATTGATGATGGCCCAAAGTCGGGCAGAAAGTACTTGGGGTACATACAACTATGGACAATACCTAAATCAATCCCCCCCGAATACGATAAAAGTAATACGGAAATTCGAACGGATCCAGAAGAAAATATGTAGACATAAAATGTCTATTATGTTTAATGAAATTTGTATTAACGAAGAAATGCTGCCAAAAGATACACACACACACATATATATATATATATATATATATATATATATATATATATATATATATATATAACTATTTTACATATACATATGAAAGCGAATAATAGAGTATAATTTGAGAATATAGAGAATAATTGATAAGAAGGTAATCCAAGTAGGAGGAGAGATTTATTGAGAAACAAAGGTCAACACAATAGCATTTCCATTCTAATGAACCATCATCAGGACTGTAAGGGATGATATAAGTAATGTTTTCTCTCTCTCTACATATATAACTAGACCGAGGTAAATTTGTTTTTTTTTACCTCCTCCCTCAATAGTATCCATCAGATCTTAGATAAGGAAACTGATTTTACATTTGCCCTTTTTGAATATTTTAGTTCATAGGATTCCTTTAGGTCATGTTATGTCAAACATATAAACCTACATTTAATTGTCTTTATTCTCGGTGGGATTCTTTTTGTCCCACCAAACAAAAACTTAATTTAATTAAGATGCTGACGCATAGCACTTTAATGATTTGCTCTGAATCTACACTTGATGCAGAGATCAAGTTTATCTCAACAACTCTCTGCAACAAAGGTTTCACCTGAATGTTGTGCAAACAGTTATGAATAATAAAATAACTGATTTTAACAAAATTCAAAAGGCATCAGTACAAAGTATTCCTGTTTATTTGCACCTCTCTTGGCTGGGTGGAATTAGTAAAAGAATTTCTAAGCAAACTTTACAAACTGTACAGAGGTGTTATTTTTCCACCAATGCATGCATTGTCTTTAAAACTAAATCGATTCTGAAATCAATCCATAAAGACATTCTTCCACCTCATTATAATGATTCTCTTATTTATTCATTTAGGTGTAGTTGCAGTTCACACTACATAAGAAGAATTAACCAAAGACTAGATGTTAGAATTAAACAACATGGCCCTATATATATATATATATATATATATATATATATATATATATATAACTATTTTACATATATATGAAAGCGAATAATAGAGTATAATTTGAGAATATAGAGAATAATGTTTTCTCTCTCTCTCTCTACATATCTAACTAGACCGTGGTAAATTTGTTTTTTTACCTCCTCCCTCAATAGTACCCACCAGATCTTAGATAAGGAAACTGGTTTTACATTTGCACTTTTTAAATATGTTAGTTCATATGACTCCTTTAGGTTATGTTATGTCAAAATTATATATATATGTAAATATATACAGCAGGCTATGATAAGTTTTAGCAACCCTTGAATACAGCAATTTTGGCTTGTGTTATAGCAGCTCATTTTTTTTCTTAGAATGCTGTGTCAGTATTAAGCGACTGTCATCTATAAACAATAGTTGACTAATATTTTCCTCTATAAGTTCTGGGAAATAAGGAAATTTGTAAATTTCAACGAGTACAAATAATGGTATGGCATAAATGCGGAAAGTCAAATAGAGGAATTGTATGGTTTTTCCAGGTTAATCATCAAACAGTTAATAATATTGTCAAAACATTTATTAAAGTAGGCCATTGTTGTGCGGAACAACATTCAGAAAGATCAAGCATCGCATCTGAGTGAATGAAAAGGGCTCTGAAGAGGGAATTCATCAAAAATCGTTGCCAGAGCATCGAAGATGTCACTAACTGTATGTAAATTGCACCCTAGGCTGTGAGAAAGACTCTGGAAGAGTTACGCTATTAAAAAAGTGTTGCATGAAAGAAGCCCTGGGTTTCAGAGGTTAACTGGAAGAGGCGTAAGGACTGGGCGAGAGAATTCGAGGGCAAAGATTATAAATTTTGGTTATCAGTAATTTTGTCTGATGAAAGTAAATTCTGCCAATATTCGAATTCAAGGCAGGATAATGTTTGGAGAAAGCAGAATAAGACTTAGAAGACCAAATGTTTGCTGACATCCGTGAAACATGGAGAGATTGGTGTAATGATGTGGGGCGCTGTCTGGTTTGGAGGTAATCTAAGCTGATTCTTGTTGACGAGCTATTGAATGGTTCAAAATTGTGTCAAATATTGGAGAAAGGACAACTCCCAGAATTTGAAACTAATCAGATTGACAAGAATGGCTTCATTTTGCAAAAAGATGAAGAGCCATGTCATACGACCAAAGCAGCAAAAGCATAGGAAGTATTGTAAGGAATCGAGTCACTGCCATGGGTAGCCCAAAGTTCTGACATGAATCCAATAGAGCAGGTTTGGGAGCACCTTGACCAAAAACTTCGAGAGCGTGGGACTAAAATCACGTCTGTGTTAACCCTTAAAGGAACATTGCTAAAGGAGCAGCAAAATACGGATCAAACGATTGTTGGTAACTTTATCAAATCCATGGAAAATTGAATACAAGCCCAGAAACTAGCAAATGGAGAACCTACTCCATACTAGTTCTACATACTGATTATGTTGAATTGGTATTACGTTATTAAACTTTGATATTGGAAGTAATTCATTTCTTAATTACTATAAACTTTTCGTTGGCCACTATTTATATGTATATATATATATATAAAAATAACCTCCTATATATATACATATATATAACGTGTATTTGTGTCTGTGTTTGTATTTAGGCTTGAGATATTCATATAGGTATATTTCATGAAAGATGAAAGTTAAGAATTTAGAGTTGATATTTCAATTATCCTTTTCATGTTCGCGAGTGAGATGTTGCAAAGGCTCTTCAATAATTGTCCATAATCTCTAATCCCATGTGCTTTTACACTTCATTGGTCATTTTCGAGAATTTGCGTGTGATCCTCAGGAAAAACCAAAATGGCTTCCGGAGAAATAGATCCACAACCTCACAAATACTGACCATCCGTAGAATCCTGGAAGGCGTTCGGGCAAAAAACTTACAGGCGACATTACTATTTGTCGACTTTACCAAGGCCTTCGATTCCATACACAGAGGGAAGATGGAGCAAATCCTACTAGCATACGGCCTACCAAAAGAAACAGTAGCAGCGATAATAATTCTCTACAGAAACACCAAAGTGAAAGTACGTTCACCAGATGGAGACACGGAATACTTCGACATTGTTGCAGGAGTACTACAAGGAGACACACTAGCCCCGTACCTCTTTATTATCTGTCTAGACTATGTGCTTAGGACTTCGATCGACAAAATCAGTGAAAATGGCTTCGAGCTGACTAAGAGAAGAAGCAAAAGGTACCCCGCAAAAACAATCACGGACGCCGACTACGCTGATGACCTGGCGATACTAGCGAATACGCCTAATCAAGCAGAGACACTACTGCATAGTCTGGAACGAGCCGCAGCTGGCATTGGCCTACATGTCAATGCAAACAAAAATGAATATATGTGTTACAACCAAACGGGCAACATTGCCACACTAGACGGAGCCTCTCTGAAACTAGTCGACAAATTCACCTACCTAGGAAGTAGCGTCTCATCAACCGAAAAGGACATCGACACCCGACTGACGAAAGCATGGACAGCTATCGATAGGCTCTCGATCATATGGAAGTCGGACCTAACTGATGAAATGAAACGCAGTTTCTTCCAGGCAGCGGTTGTGTCGATACTGCTATATGGATGCACCACATGGACGCTTACGAAGCGGCTGGAGAGGAAACTAGACGGAAATTACGCAAGAATGTTGAGAGCAGAATTAAACAAGTCCTGGCGACAGCACCCCACGAGACTCCAACTATACGGACACTTGCCCCCCATCACGAAAACTATACAAGTTAGACGAACCAGACACGCGGGACACTGCTGGAGAATCAAGGGCGAGCTCATAAGCGATGTACTCCTGTGGACCCCCACATATGGATGTGCAAGAGTGGGACGACCAGCACGAACATACATACAGCAACTATGTGAGGACACAGGATGTAACCCTGAAGACCTGCCGGAGGCGATGAATGATAGGGAGAAATGGCGAGAGAGGGTCAAGGATATCCGCGCTGGCGGCGCGACATGATGATGATGATGATGATGATACCATAGATAATGAGATGTTTAATGTGATCAACAAGTATTTTGAATTAGGGCGTTCATAATTCAGATCATGAAAAGGCTAATAAAAAAAAAACTTAACTCAAAATAGAGTTAAGAATCAAAAGACGAATCGAGAACATCGAATCAACGGCATTGTTGAGATTGGCCGGAAAAATTGAGAAGAATCTTGGAGACATAATCAGACTCTAGTGAAAAACCTGCTCACCCTGGTGTGAAAAACTCGCATGATTCCTATGAAGGGTGTGTTTGAGAATTTTGAAAGGATCGGAAAATAAAGATGAATAAATAAACAAAAAATAATTTAGAATTGAATGTCACCTGACCTCTATTTCTTATAATATAAAAATACAATACGTAGATGACAGGAATGGAACTATTAGGGCAGATGAACGAATCTTTGCTGTGGGGTTTTGGAAGAAAGTCGGGTCAGTAGAAATTATCTTTTATTTAAAAAAAAAAAAAACATTGATTTTTCGTTACTCGCAAAATCTTTTGGCGAACTGTTTTATTTTAAATGAAGACTTTATTTCCTAAAATTATTTTCAGCTAAACTATTTCGAAATCACGAAATAGATTTGTTTGAATTTACTGTTCTAAATTCTATATGCCTCATCTATAAAAAAAGTAAGTAAAGTTGGCGACTATAGTCGATGGTGACCCGAAGGCTCCCTTTTCGATAGTTACTACACCAAGGTGTAGGGGAGGGCGCTACTCCTTTCCTGGATTGCTCCACTTTACCCTTGATCCGTACCTTATAATGCTAAGTGTTAAGCAAGGAGGCATCAAGTACCATTTTTTGAATCTTTGGTATGACTCGACCTAGGATTGAACGCAGGTCTCCCCGGCCATTGGCGAACACTCTAACCACTAGGGCCAATGTCCAGTACCTGATATAGTCTGAAAGCGTTAAGTAAGAACAATTATCGTCCTCAATAGAACCAGAAAGACACCAGGAGCCTAATCTTTATTAAAATATGACCAGCGCAAATAAAGTCTCAGAATAGGACAGTAAATATAAACAATAAAGGTGATATAGGAAATCCTGAAGCTAGTTCAGATTCTCAGTTCGAGAAATAAGACATAAAAATAATAGGATAACGGACTTTAACAAGTTAAAACTTAGGTTGGTGGGTTTTTTTTTTTTTGTTATTCTTTCTTATGACCCACTGTTGATGAACAGTCACAGTGATTGTTCTCGGTCATATCTGTGTCAGGCGAAAGATGATAAACAACCACTGGGTCTGGTAAAGCCACAATATACCACCATGATAAAAATGTTGAATCAAAACATGACACAACGTGTGGCTCAAAAAAAAGGCTTGGGTGTCATAATCGACAGGTACTCTCCTGATAGCCAACGTAGGAGAACCGGTTGTTATCCTGCGAATGTTGGCTGTTCTTCTTTCAGTTACATGAACGACGATTTAAGAAACCACACAAACCAGAGATGCAAACAAAAAACATGGACGAAGCAAGACAACCAACTTGCAATACACTGCTATTTTAGGAGCAACCCTACTCAAAGAGGATATCGAAAAATAATGATAGAGATCTGGCAAAAATGTGCACATTTTCAGACAACAAACCAAAAACTTCCCGCCTAAGTCACGACAAAAAAAAAACTCTAGAAATACACCAGAAAATAAATAATGAACAAGATAGTAATACAAGACCGGACACACCTACCAAAGATGTGGAAAATATTGACAGCACAAATAAGGGAAGAGATTTACTACTCGCTAACAAGCCGAAGATTGATCTCCAAGGAAAAGATGCTGCAAAGGATCCAGAGGCACAGAAGGGTGCCAAATCAAGACAAAGTTAGAACGCTCGAAGAAAAGGAAACCTATAAATACTTAACCATCTAGGAAGCTGACACAATCAAACAAGTGCAGATGAAAGACAAAATAAAGAAAGAATATCTCAGAAGAACTAGAAAGCTACACGAGACAAAATTATGTAGTAAAAACCTTATCAAATAAAAATAACTGAACTGCACACCTCGTTTGATATTCGGGACCCTTTTTTAAGTGGACCAGAGAAGAACTTAAACAAATGGACCAAAGAACAAGAAAATGAATGACCATAGATAAGGTATTAAATCCCAGAGACGACATTGACAGACTATATGTATCAAGAAAGGAGGGAGGAAGAGGACATGCCATCGTTGAAAACTGAGTTGACGCATCGATACAACGACTCGAGAACTACATAAAATAAGTACGAAGGAGGACTGATTACAGCCTCCAGAAACGATACTGACAACACGATGGCCAACAGAATGACAATAACTAGGGAAACAAAATAGGAAGAAAAACAACTCTATGGGCGTTTTAAACAACTAATAAACAACATCTTACACCAGAAAACCTGGACGTTCTCCCAGCTATGGGTTAAATAGTACCACTACTGTTCTTCTACGAGAATGGCTTTGGCATTAAATAACCTAAAAAGAGTTGATATGCCATTAAACAAAGAAACCAAACCAAACCATCAAACCAAAACCTGGACGTGGCTAAGAAAAGGAAATTTGAAGAGAGAAACAGAATCTCTCCTAATAGCAGCACAAAACAACGCCATAAGAACCAATAATATCAAAGCGAGAATAGATAAGACGCAACAAAATGGGAAATGTAGGTTATGTGGTGATAGAGACTAAATCATCAATCACATAATAATCGAATGCAGCAAATTGACACAGAAGGAGAATAAGACTAAACATGACTGGGTAGGAAAGGCGATCCACTCGGAGTTGTGCAAGAAATTTAAATTTGACCATACGATTAAATTGTACATGCACAACCCAGCATATGACACACATAAACGCCTGTGAAGCTTTGACATACAAATGGATAACCGAATCTCGGCTAGAAGACCAGACCTTATAATAATCAACAAAAAAAGAGTACTTGCAAAATTGTGGACTTTACTGTCCCGGCTGATCACAGGATAAAACAAAGAAAGAAGGATAAATACCTAGACCTTGCTAGAGAATTGAAAAAAAAAGCTATGGAACATGAAAGTGACAATTATAACAATTGTGATTGATGCTTCTGGGTTCAGCCACCAAAGGATTATTAAAGGGATTGGAGGACTTGGGGGTAGGAGGACGCGAGGAGACCATCCAAATTACAACATTTTTGACAACGGCCAGAACACTGAGAAGAGTCCTAGAGACTTGAGGAGACTTGCAGTCACTCAAACTCCAGTGAAAAACTATCAGCTAAAACTGATGTGAAAACTCTCTCTCGGGGTAAATAATATATATATATATATATATATAATCATTTTTCCGCACAGATTCAAATCCACTTAACTCAAAAAAATGCAACAATAGAATTTAACAAAAACAAAATGCAAAATCTGTTAATATGATATCATATGAGGAACGTATATTTTGATGCCAATTTTGTAAGTTGCTATTAAAATGCATTTATGGCACAAATATGCTGCAAATAATCAGAATTCTGACTCCACTCTCAAAAAAAAAAAAAAAAAAAAGAAGCAAAACAACACAGTCACGTTCTTGGAATTGTACACATAGATGTCAATATTTGGTATAGACAGCATTAGAACGAATAAAATTTCTTACGCTGCGTATTAATCTTTGTATCTGCATCTGGGAAATATTTAGCCAATCATTTTATAGTAACGATAACTGTGTTAGATCATATCTCACATTTTACACAGCAAATGGTCTACACTATTAACATCAGACATTCTTCATAACAGCAAGTCATCTATAAAGTAGGGCTACATTATCCATGAATATTGGGCGTGATGACTGAATTGCTAAATGATTTGCTCCTGCTATGTTTAGCTGTTGATGTACCAAAACAGTATCAAATAAACGGTTGAACCACCAAGTGCTCGAACGGGTTAATGGCTGTATCGCTACGTTTCAAGTGTTATCCGGATCGTGTTGTAACCTTGCTGTGGTAAAAGTTGGAGAACACCCAAAACTCTTTATTAGTTCACTCACACAAACATTAATTCGTTGCAAGACTTTTTAAGTAGTCGCCGGGAGAAAGAAACAGCGTATGAAAACTGAGTTAATCGCTTTAGCTGGATAAAGAGAACATGTCATGAAGGAAGAGAGCAGACACAGCCCTTGAATTTTCTTCCACGTTTCATCATCTAGTTCTCACACGTGCTTCTTCGCGGTGTCTGTCCTCACCGCTGTGAATCCGGGCACCAACTTACCACATTGTCCTGGCTAGTGTTCACTCGCGTCTTTACCTTTTTCGCGTGCGGCTGTTAACTCACTTTCAAAAACGAATCGTCCCATTACTTCCGTTTCCACTGATTCCATACTTGCGCAGAAGATTACAGACCACTGATTTTTTAGTCATTTTCAATAACCGTAATCATTCACCCGTGACTGGCTGACCAACAACCAGTGCCTTGGCCTTAGTCAATCAGAGGTCAGTTGGTTGTTCCAGTAGACTCACTATCTGCTTTTTTCTTATTATTCTTTCTCCTCTCTCTCTCTCTCTCTCTCTCTCTCTCTCTTTCCCCAGAAATTAGCCTCTTGTTCTCTTTTTAACTTGGACCTACCATATCATGTAACAGTTGAAGTTTCCTACTGGTATCACAACATTGTTCTTCCAGTCATACGAGAATATCAACTTATCAGAACTGAGCCTCCAATGAATCGAACTTCTTTCTGGATTGTAGTTGAGGATATACAACCTGGGTTAGGATATGCAGTCCTCCTCGAAAGCCACATTCGATTTCTGAAATTGGACACCTGATATAGAAACCCAATTGGATTAGCAAATTCTTGAACACGGTTCTTTTCTGGTAAAGTTCACATGTAGCATATATCTACATGGTCTCTCATTCATTCTCCTCCCCTTTATATCACGCGTTGTTGTGTGCTTTTGTTGCACTACATAAACTGTTGATCTACCCTTTAAGTTGTCTTTAATACAATCCAATATCCTGCATCTCGATAATATGACAACGTAGATTGTCACTAATTCTTTGCCTCGACATTTTAACATGCTGAAGGGAAGAATAACGATGTACATTGTTATACTGTTAACATTTCAGGAACTTTCTTTTATGTTAACCAGACAAGCGGAACTACATTAGTTTTTTTTCTAGATTATTTGATAATAGATTGCTTAATCTATCTATCTATCTATCTATCTATCTATCTATCTATCTATCTATCTATCTATCTATCTATCTATCTATCTATCTTATTTGATTATGCATTTTTCTGTAAATCTTCGCATGTGTAAATTTTATTTAGTTGTCAAATATGTTGTAACCAGATAAATTAAATCACAATAAGTCATGAAAATATAATTATCTGAAATCCAGATAAAGATAATCAAACATGTTTAGGGATAGATAGATAGATAGATAGATAGATAGATAGATAGATAGATAGAATAAAAAATTCAAACTCTTGAAAACCGCAATTAAATTAGTAAAGCTATCACAATTGAAAGTTGAAATGAACGAAAGGATAGAAAAAATATCTCAATATTACAATATTAATATATTCTAAAAAGCAACTCACATCTCGGAGTTCACGAAACAGATCGTCTGGTGAACCCTTTTTAATCACGTCTGAAGCTGCTAACTGAATTACAAATAAATCAATAGACTTTAGACCTGATTAAAACTAAGTAGATAGATATGCACAAACTTAAGAATGATGCCTAACTAGCTTATAATATTGTGATGAATAGATAGATATTTTTCTCTGTGTTAATCTGTGCACTATTGTTTTAATAGCCAGGTGACACAATAGATTAAAAACCTAAAACAAAAAAATAATTGAAACACCCAATAATAAGTGAAACACCCTATGATAATAAGACAAACACACTATATGAATAAGAGAAACATTCTATTATAAAAATTATTTGGGATACTTTAAAGAAAAAGTTAAATAATATTCCATGAATAATTCATGAAAAGTCTGGCAAACAGCATTTTATCCTATCCTATTTACCAACCCCTCCGCTCGGGCAAAGTCAATTTTTAAGCGGAGTTTAACAGGTTTGAATTCACAGTTTTCCTTCTCCAAGGCTGAAGAACCTAGTCTGTCCTACTATTTACCTATAGCTGGAGGGAGAATAATTGGATACATACCTTTCCAAAGGGTATTAGTGCAATGTGAAATGCAATCAGTCTCGTCCAGGATTTGAACTCGTGTCGCCGTGTTCATTTCCTAGGACGATAACAATTACACCACGGGCACCTCCATTTTATAGCAGTCAACGTTTGATAGAAAATGAGGATTAGAATTTTCTGAGTGAAAATAAAATTTTAAGAATGCGTTTTAGTGATTATCCCGAATATGATTTGCGCTGAAATTGAACAAAATGATGGAGGCATTCTTTGAATTAACATGAATGTGAAAAAGGATTGCACGCAAAACATAGAATACGTAATGTGAACCCCAGGTATGTTACTTTTTAGCGGATCAAAGTCGTCTCATGTGTTTACCGAATCAGGTAAATTCGAACAGTGTTGAATTAAAAGTATAAACAACAATCAAACAAACTCACAAACACATCTTTGGTGGTGTAAGGATTAGCAAGCTAAACTAGCAAATCTTCACGGGTGATTTCAAGTCTAAGCGGGTGCCCCATTCATACGGCCTTACGCCACATCTTAGCTTAGAATATTAACACACAAGCACAAATATAAATAGCATTTATAATTAAAAGTATAACACAACTACAATAGCCCAAAACTCTCAGAAGTCCTTCGTACGATATTAAACTGTAACCGGTAGTGAGGTTCCTGTTTTAGTCTGTAAGGAGTAAAGTTTTCGTTGTAATTACACCCAGGTCACTGTCAAGTATGGTAGTACCTTTTATCCATGTACGGATCAAATGGGTTTGCGTCGAATAATTGATTTTATGCTTAGATGTTAAGCAATTATATTTATTGAACGTTCTTGTTTTCCTTTTTTGTCCAGTTATTTCTTCAGATATATAATTTTTGCACACTGTCCTACGACTAATTTTTAAGCAGATCGATTTGACCTATAGATGGAACCCTGACAGTTAGTACCGCAATGGGTCAAACTGGACGTGGGATTAATGACAATAACGGGATACTATACTCTTCCTAGAGATCTCGAACTGAGGACTTACCATCAGATTAACCACGGTATGTCTGCCTTCTGTCAAAGGACTTGCCGAAAGATATGTAGTCCATATGACATTAGGAAATTATTCACAAGTGGTTCAACTCTTCGGAGGTATCTCTTCCGGGTCAAAACACCAACGGAATTCAACATGATCAAGAACTGTGTTTACTCCATCCCTTGCAGTTGTGGTAAATAATACAAGGATGAGACAGGTTGCCCACTAAAATTAAGGCTAGAAGAACATCGAAAGGCAGTAGTACGAGGTGAGATTGAAAAGTCGGGTATATCAGACCATATATGGAAGGAAAAGGGAAACCATCTGCCCTTATGGGATAAAGTTGAAATAATTGATAGGGCTGAATATTGGAGGATTAGACGCCTTAAGGAATCAGCACATATGTTGGGCTACAATAATCTGCTGAGTATACCAAGTATAGAGTTGAATACAATATGGGAACCGATAATTAAGAAGGCTAGATGAGAAAAAAATCTGAATATGAGCTCAGGTAAAAAATCATACATAATAGTAGTAAGCCTTGTCAAGTAAGAACATTAAGTTTATAAGTCCCAAAATTCAATCTGAATTGTCCAGCAGGACACATGGCGTACGGTTATAGGCGTTGGTTCCCTAAGGAGTCAATCCTGACTGCAGGCGAGTAACAATACAGGAATACTTCACATTTGTACCCGGTTATGGCTGACGGAATCATAACAGGCGATCCCCATGGATTCAATGAAGGATGTAGTTCGAAGTTCCCTGAAGGTTCCCGAGTTCGACAAACACCTGAAGAAATCCGGAGGATATATCGGTCGAAACGTTGTGGAAATAACCATAAAGATGAAGACAATACTCCGAAACCCCTTAATGATAAAAATCATCAAACTTTGTCTCAGAAATTTTGACAATTACTATATACATATAGACTAACACATACACGCACACATATATGAACACACAAATATACACACCCATACACACGAACAAAAACTCGCACATGCGAAACAAACTGACACAAACACCTACGCACAAACGCACACACATACACATTCATTGACACGCGCATATACACAAGCACACACATGCTTAAATGTACCTGCACTCACACAGACTCAGCTTCCACAAACTTATCTAATTTTTAGACTAATTTATCTTTTATCCATTGGATTAAAAATACTTCCTGTTATTTCAACAATAATTGTTCATATGAAAAGTTTTAAACCATAAATGTCAGAAAATGAAATTTTGAAACTTCAAACATAACCATTAATTATTTTAATAACTGAAGATGATGTCGAAGCCGAAACACTTTAAGTAAAATAAAAATTATAGATATCAATATTAGATACATTTGCTAACTTAACATTTACGTATTCATTTCACTTTTTTTTTTAATAATAAAGAAATTTTTATTATATATATATCTGTAAAATATTTACCGCATTCAAATGTTGGGCAATATTGCGATATATTTTAAGCATAAAATAAAGCAATAATAAAACAGATTAAAAGCTCAGACATATAGGATTTACACTCCTATATTTTAAAATGGCTGTTATACTGCTTGTTCCCGAAACAAAGATGGCGGACGTCGGTAAACTAATCTGTCTCGAGAACCTATTGGCCAGGAAAACCACGTGGTTAGTGCTCCCAACTACGTCCGCAACTTCAATTTTGTCCCGCGTTTTTGGAGCCTACTGCATGACAAAGATTGTCAATGAATACTATCACCTTCCAATACTCGTTCTCTTCCACATTTTCACTTACAGGGTCAACACACTCTTTCCATTGTGACTGATAGAGAGAACACTCTCACTCTCTCAATTTCAACTTACAGAGTTAACACACCCTTCCTCTTTTTTTACATTTGACTTCTAGCAGTCAACCGCTACGAAAATGTATACTTCATGCAACCATTGTCTTCCTTGTTATACTTTTTCGGTGAGACTTTTTCCTGCCTCGAACACAGAAATTTCGTCAAGACCACATAAAGAAACAAACAGTAGAAATACTTAGTCAACACGCATAGGACACTTTTGTTATTTAATCTTTACTTTGTAGTATTAGAGTTAGTCACACACACACACACACACACACACACGCACAGAGGAATATTTAACGAACAGTTTTAGAAAACAAGTAATATAATATATCCACCAAAATATTCAAGATATAACCAAGATATTCACATGCATAAAATGTTCATAATGTTCATACACGTATAGGAAGCCGAAAAACACGAAACGCTTACGACTCTCTCTTTTGGTTCAGGTACGAAACTTTTATTTACCTTTTTGAGTTTAAGGTTTTTCGACATGAAGAGAAAGAGACACAATTTCTCAGAATCCTGACTTTTCCATCTGATCCCACCACGTGCGGTACCCCGCCGCAAACTACTGGTCTGACCTCGGCGAGCTCCGGAAAATCAACTTCCTTCCTCTAGCGTCGAATCTCAACTAACGGTTATTTTCAAATTCCCAAATCCTCAGCCCATTGCTTCCGGGCATGACGTCAATCACGTTCCCGGTCCCATGTCCTATCTGTGATTTTTATGGTGACAGCTGGGATTATCACATCCGCCCTGCGCGTGCGTGAACACCTGCACTCAATGTGTGCAACTAACTAAGCCATGCACTAAGCCGAAAGATTCTCTGCCTAACTCAACCGAAAGGTAAGATATACAAAACGAAAAATGATAATATAAAAAAAAATCCTTCCGCAATTATATAACAGTAATATTTTGAAACATTTCATTGAATGTATTGTTGATATATAAATTTGAATTTGTACTGCTTTGTTTTATATGTGATTTTTGTACGCGTCGTTTTCACACATCTTTACTTTAATGACCCTTTTCATATAACAACCAACATAAATTGTGGGCGACTAACCTATTCACCAAACATCATGTCCCCCTACAAATTATCCATCTTCAACTCATATTGAACAGACCTGATTCTTTCTGACATTCTATTCAACAAATATGCATTATTTTTGGGGTCTCGTGGGTATCATGTAGTTTACATACTAATTCACGTTGCTGAACCAGGAAACCAAATTACAGAGTAAACATTTACTTACATGGCAGCAATTGGCTGCCAACGCCGATCTTTTATTTAGCGAATCATTTAAATTCTGAAAACTTATAAAAAATATTTTTCTCCCCGGCAAAATTCACAATTTCCGAAACCCTCATAGCGTCACAGATGCGCTTCTTTGGATAGACCACTTAACCTCTGGTTCGTTCTCATGGTTTTTCTTTATAATTCCACTTGTAATACGATAGTCTTCTGCTTTTCACATATCGTTCGTTCCTAAGAATAGCTTTTTGATTATTTAATACTTCCTTCCTCAGTCGCACTGTCGGTCTTATATATATATATATATATATATAATTTAGTATATTATTCGATTTGGAAACCTATTATATGGTATTTTTCTTCCAGGCACAATTTCGTCTATGGGTCATTTGACATCTGGATAGAATGAATTCAAAAAGGCGTCTTATTCTCTCCAAGTACTTTCAGCCCCAGTGGAAGCCATCTTTAGAGGAACGTACATCAAAGTGACAAATATATGTTAAGTTGTATTCATTTTTAAAGTGTATGAGGAAGGACAATTGGGAGGGGAATTTACGAAATATATATAGGCAACTTATTAAAAATCAAACTTTTTCTATCTTTTGTACTACGTGACCCTACATAAACAAAGAGCTTTCAAAGTTCTACAAAACCTTATTTCATCGTCATTCAATAAGAAACTTAGGCATAAAAAATAATCAACGACACCTGTCCATCAATTTCAGTTTGCGTTGGTGTTAATCTCGGGATTAATCCGTTATAAATCTCTCTATGGTCCATTTCATTATTTTTGTACAGATATTTTTCAATTTTTGAGAATTATCAGGAAATAGGTTTCCCGAAAGCTCAGTCACAAAATGCTTTCGCTATAATACATTGTTCATAAGTGATAGGTAATAGCGTTAGGATATCTGTTGATGTGACAAAATATAGGAAGAAGTGGATTCATGCCTTTCTCAAAAACATTTAATCAAAACAACCATCAATAACTTTAGCATTAACTAATTTCTATAATCTTTTTGGTACTTCGGTTTATGAAGATTTTAGTGCTACTCTGTGAATGGCACCGTTTTATGTATAAAATTAAGTAAATAATTAAAATTCCATTTACTATGATCAACTATTTTAAAGATCCTGATTATTCAGTCGTGTCGAGAGATTTGATCATCAAATGTGCCTTTATTCTGCCAATTAAGTTTTGTTCTCTTTAATGCATTCATGAATGAAACAACTAACGTTTAACTTACTTCAAATGATGGATCCAAAATAGGCCTTAAGCCGCTTTTTCTTCATCTCCGATAAATGAGCTGTGATATTAGCCGGGGTAAAGATAAAACGAATGCTTCATCTTTCCACCCATTTTAATGGTCATAAATAAGGAAACTAGCTTTTCCTAATGCGTCTGTAATATCTAAATTGCACGCAACGGATCATGAGCAGTGACTTGCAAAAACAATAATGCCGTAAATATTGCATATCATTAGCCAACCGACTTAAACTTATGGATATTAGCTTATTTCGTATCTTCTGATAACATATAGGGACATTAATTTACTTGGCACGAAGAACAACCAGAAGTATTACAATTTAGTACCAAACTAGACTTAAAATGGCTTTCAACTTCCGCTAAAAAGATTGAGTTGTCGCATTCATAAAACTTGAGTATATATATATATATATACGAGGATGATTAAATAAGTTTATAGACTTTTTTAAATCGGCACTTTTATTGATAGTACACGCATGAAACTGTAGTCCCCTTCGAAGTAATCTTCTCCGGCTGCAATGCTCTTATTGTACCGTTCCAACAACTTCTCGAAGGCCCCATGGAAGTCCTCGTGTGTGAGCGTGGCAATGACATTCGTCGCAGCTTCTTTCCTCTCCTCAATTCTCTCATAACGACAGCCTCTGAGTGTAGGGAAAAACCTAAAGTCACTGGGAGCAAGGTCTAGACTATAGGGACGGTGACGATTTGTCTTGATGCCCATCTTGGACAAATAGTCTGTGACAAGGGTGGAGTTGTGGACTGGTATATTGTCCTGGTGGAAATGCCACTGACCCGATTTGATAGTGCTGGCCTCTTCCTACGGAATGTCTTCCTGAACTCCCTTAAAACCTCAATATAGTAACCCTAACCCTAACCGTTTGGCCAATCAACTCTGGTGTATTGACTTCCTTACTCCTCCCATACCTCTCATCATCCCTCAAAAACTTCGTGCCTTCCTTGAATCTCTTATGCCACTCACGAACTGATACTCGATTCATTCAAGATGGTCGAAAAGTAGTCTGAAACATTCCATACGTTTCTGTGGCATTTTTTCCAATTTTAAAACAATTTTATTGCATATATTTCTTCTAAAGTGTCTTCACGTCCAGATTGCATTTTTGAAATTCACCAGCTGTGACAATCGGGCTTTAAATGGGCGTTTTCCAGTTCCTGCTGTAGCTGTTCATTTGAACTTAAAATCATAAAAATTGGTCAGTCAACTCACAAGATGTATAGCAATAACATACTGAATTGTCAAGAGTCTACGACAATTTTAAATGCCTGTACAAAAAAGTCTGGAAACTTATTGAATGCCCCGCGTATATATATATATATATATATATATATATATATATATATATTAAATTACCATGACTAGAAAATCCGGAAAGCATTCAGTATGACATACTGAACACTGGATAGCTGTTTCAACCTTATTATGACTTATCAGTTGCGTATACCATGATCTTCACTACTGAAGTCCGAACCAACGACTACAGAATGCAGAGCCAGAACTATACCACTGACCTTATATATATATATATATATATATATATATATAAAACAAAGGAAAATTAAGAGACCAGTCAGCAGAGTGTAGAATACGCAGAGTGTATCCCCCTACTGAAAGATGTGATCACGCAAAAAAAAGGAGTGCCCTGTGTGTGATCAGATGTTGAGTTGTGTAGATGAAAGGAGTTTCGAGTAAACCTTAGTTGACATTTCTCCCAGGTCCAGTCTATTTCTTGTGTATGTGCTAGTGTGTAGGCATCAGTGCGATTGTGTGTGCTATGTATTTATCCCACTCCATCGCCACGGGTACGAGGTGACACAAGGTTAATTTTTTATGTGGAGTAAAACTAGTTTGAATTTAGACTCTCATCTAGGACTAGTGTGTATTCATAATCCTTTTATAATTCAAAAAGTATAGCTATGCATTGAAATCATGAAGTAAGGTGGTCTCAATTTAGGAAGACACTTTTTGACAGCATTGATTTTGTTGCTTAGTTGATTGGTTGGTTATTTACGGCATGTCATCCCTTGTTGGTTTATTTTATGCTTAAATCAGTATAAAAATTACGATTTCCTTTATATACAGCGCAAAGTGTAACATATTGACCCTCGACCGAGCCGTCAATCAAGAGATGCACCTGTGTAAATAAGCGGAAGAACAGCGAAACAGGTGCATCCGGTCGAAGATATCGGAATATCACCTTGACCTGTGGACGTGGTTGAATTCGGTGGTGGCAGATGCGTACGCCCACCGGAAGTAGGTGAACGTCAAACAAAAATATAACCAGGTGCCACAGATGGCTTGCAGTTGGAGCCAATTAGGGACAAGATGCCGGAGTGAGAGCCAGCGGCAGACTGAGGGCACAAGCCCTCAGTGACCCATCCTTGAGCAGCCCAGCCAGAATGTGAAATAAGTGCTTCTATGGGCAGATGAACTTTGGGTGAATATGTAGCAGTCTGTCCCCGTCTCCAACTCACATCTCACACACGACCAAGATCTTAGGCCCAAAGGGTGTCGATCTTTGCTGCGAGATACGAATGCTGTGTTTCCTCGGTACCGATGTTAGGCAGCATTGACCGACAAACTAGAGACACAAGAACCGAACCTTACAGACCAGAACAATACGGCCGATACACAAATCTGATGCAGTTGCCACTGTCCACACTCAGGTAAATTTATCTAATCTTGTGTTGATAAAAAGGCACCTGATTGGTTTATACCACTACAAGAGGTGTTTTGAATAATGGAACATTCAATGGAATACGTACGTACAATGTTAAAGCCAGAATATTGTTGAAAATTAACGTTTTATTTATGGATAATTTCAGTCTTGGTAAATATAACTCCAGTATCTATATTTTCAAAGGCACATCATTTACTGGTGAATGAAAACCTTTCGTTAATTTTCCAGATCTTTTCTTTTCTAGCAATCTTCGTCATTTGGAAAAAAGAAAAAGTTTTGATAATTTATTTAATTTCTGAAATGTAGATTCGATTCTGGTATGATTTGATCTGACTGCGGAACAGTCCACTTAGAAGGCTGTTAAAAAATATAAAAAAAAAACAAAAAACAAAAACAGTAGAATTTCCCACTGTAAAGTAAATTAATCTGGGAGATGATTTACTTGGAGTAATTTCCATAATCATTGGATGTTATTTGTATTGACGTCAAGGGTCATTAATATTCAAGAAATTATTCGGAAGATAAAATCCTTGTTTTCGTTTCAGATAGCAATTTCTCCGACTTTTCTTCTGGGGTATCTTGCACCTGTATTAGGTGTTACAGAAGTTACACACACACACACACACACACACACACACACACACACACACACACGTATACATGCATGCATGCTCGATTCTGTCAAACTAGTATCCTCGGGTAAGACCTACTTGAAGTTTGAAAATACAAATGAACCTCGCTATGTTACAGTGGTTAGCAAGATAGAATTACAAAATATAGCTGTCATTCTTGGATACTTCCAATGTTGGAAACGGAAAACATTCCTCGTAGGAAATAAATACTTTAAGAAAGAATCACTCTGGAAAACAAAACAGTAAAATACGCGCCCAATTTAGAAATTTAAGCACGTAAATTCTCAAGATAAAAAAAAATCTAAGTCTTTTTTATTTAACGTAGCCATAGCTTCAAAACAAAATTTTAATCCATTTTTATTTCACCTTATAAACTTCACGATGGGTGAAGTTAAACTAAAAAATTACGCTTTCTTTTACAAAATATTCACAAAAATGAACATCAAACTTTAAAAGGACTCCGGTATGTGTATCTAGGGCACCTCGGGTGGTGTAATGGTTAGCAAGGTAGACTAGCAAACCTACACGAGTGAGTTCAATTCTCATTGGGTGCCCAATTCATGCGGCCTTGTGCTACATCTAAACAAAAAAGCTTAGTAAATTACCTCCGGTAGGTGTCTCTTTTACCCAATCAATAAATATTGCCACAAATACAAATTTAACATTAAAATTAAGCATTTAAATTTCCTTTCAGCCAATGAGCATATGTTTCCACAAATGCAAATTATTCGTTAAAATGAATCTCCGAGGATTCCTTTCACCAAAGAAAAGAAAACTGTCAAAAATATAAAATAAACTTTAAATGAAATCTCTAAGGCTTCGTTTTATTCAACAATGAAATGTTACCACAAATATAAAATGAATATTTTAAGTTTCCCTTTCATCAAAGAAACAAATGTCGGCACATATACAGATTAAACACTAAAATGAACCATTTCAATTTCTTTTTACCCAACAAAACAGTTGCCAAAAATGCAAATTAAAGTTTAAAATGAATCTTTTAAGTTTCCACTTACCCTGAGAAACCATTCTCCTACAAATCCACATTTAACTTTAAAATGAATATTTAAAATTTCTTTTACTCAACAAACAAGTGTTGCCATATTAAGGAATTAAATGAATCTCGAATACCTAGAATTATTTTACTTTGAGGATTATGGGATTTTCCACGACGTTTTTTCCCCTGAGCTTTTTCTCTTAACCTTTTTTGGCCTCGTGAAGCTTTTTCGCCGGCCATGTTTTTCCTTCAGGCGCATTTTTTCTTTGACCCATTCAATGCAAAACATGTGCCTTTGTCACATATACAGATAATCTTAGTAGCCATCAATGATGAAGAAGCAAACCTCTGTATTCCAAACGACTGTACACTGCTTTAAAATTCGTCTTTTGTTGAATCCTGCTCGTAGTGGAGAGGTTGGGCATATCCTGGGTAATTCACTATTGCGTAACAATCAACACTCTAGTCTCACGCAAACTGCTGTAACTCTTCCAAGCTATGAATCGATGATTTTGCTATTTTTCTGCTGTGGTCCTAATTTCAGTGTAGTTTGATTTTATATTTCTTTTCGGCTAAAGCATTCTTTGGTCTTCTCCACTTTCTCGTATTCTCATGTAAGTAATTGTATTAGATCAACGTCTTGTTTGATGTCATAGTTTCATACTTGTTGGTTTCATTAATACGTTTCGGCCAATAAGCGTTTTGGCCAGTGGTTGTCATTTTAAATTCTAATAAAATATTATAATAAACAAGGAAACGAAAACAAAAAAGTTTTCAAGGATCTCATGGACATTTTCATTTTTCAAAGGCGGTATAATGTGTATTTTCACACTTTGACAACTATTTATTATTTTTGCGACATTATAAACTCCTCTTTCCCTAGGTGACCATATTTAGATACAATAATACATATGTATGTAGCAGTATGCATATCAGTAAGAATATATATAAGCATGGACGTAGGATATATGTATATATGTTGACGAATGTGTACGTAAAATAACATGAAAGTTGTTGCTTAAAAGTTGGAAGGTGAGCAAATTTTAAAAAGTTCGTAGTAAAATAGAAAGAAAATATTTTCTAAATGATAGAATAAAAAAATGATAAAATAAAATATCTCGACTTTAATAAGATGGAAATGAAATGAGTATTTTTTTATGTCTATGATAAAGTGTTAAGCGCTGGTATGGTCAGAGGTCAGTAAATATGAATCTTATTTTGGTTTTATCATTATCATGATCGTTTTAATATCCATAATAAACAGAAGTCTTCCGGTCTAGTATGGTCAGAGGTCAGTAAATATTAATCTTATTTTGGTTTTGTAGAATTTCTCGGGTTGCGTGGGGCAATTAGTTGCGATATTTTGGATGGGTGTATTCCTGTATTGGAAGATGGCTCTTGCTGTGCGGTCATTGTCCTGCGACCCTTGAGCTCCTGTGTTGCCCCTTTTCTTGGCTGACATGTAAGTAAGTGAAAGTATTTTATTATATAAACCAGCTTTTGTTTAACATTGTAAAAAGGACTGCACTGAGCTACGGCCTGCTTTATTTTTGACTGCCAGCTGGACGCTTTACGGAGGTTTGTGTTATTGTTATTCTACAGGTTTTATCATTACCAATGAGTTCTTCCGAATTATCTCAAGTTAAGTAGAGAATTTTGTCATTTATACGTAAGTTGTTCAGCGTAATTTAGTTTTCTTCTTTCTTTTCGGCCAATGCATTATTCGGACTTCTTCTCTCTCTGGTTTTCTATTATTGGATTAATCTATGATTTATTCTCATTCTTGCTGGTTTTATAATTACGTTTCGGCAAATACGATCTTCGGCCTTCTTCACTGTCTTTAATTCTTTAATAAGATATTATAAAAACAAAATAAGATTTTTGGTTGATTGATTGATTGGAATGATCAATTCAACTCGTCTATTGTTATTTTATACCGAGAGGTCAGAGAATTGCATCCAGTTTACGTTCATTTTTATATTTTGGGTGTTTTTATTTTTTAAGAGTTTTTGGTACACAATCCAATCGAATATGAATAATATGTATATGAATTTATTTGAACTATAAATGAGACATTAAAAGGTTCAGAGTGGACCTGGAAGTAATGGAACTCCAGACTCTCCAAAATTCCATAACTTGAGCCTTACCATCAGATGCAGTTTAGAGTTCTACTCAAGACACCTGATTTTTGCAGGGACGGGCGGTAACTCTCTGCAGGGGATGCAGTCTACCTATTCTAAGTCCCACCGACAAGGCGTTTAAGTTGCTTCGAATGATATTCACCTTCCTATTAATTCTATCCATTCTCTCGGCATTACCTACTGTCTGGGATGAAAATATAAGACGTAACAACGTAGAATTAAAAAAAAATACTGCATATCTAAACTTCAAACTATAAACAAATCCCAAAGACAACACCAATAACATTAAGAACATTTGTCCTAATCATAAGCGAGTCATCAAGAAATATGAAACAATATTTCGCATTAGTAAATACTTTAATTGAACCGTTATTTACATTTATTCGTTTTTAAATTCTTTTCATTGGAGGAAGTTGCATATCTAATTTGTTTCTCGACCTAATCATATTTCAGAAATTGACGGAAAATCATAAACATTCTTGTACTTTTCATGAAAAATCGATTCGAAATTTTCATCTCTCACGAAAAGAAAATGAAACGAAATATTTTCCATATCAAGTTTTCCGCATTTATGAATAAATATGATCTTTTGATGGATGAAATGACTGCCAAGATTTAACCTTTCTCTGCCAAAATGTTTTTATATGATTTAAAATTTGTACTTCCAGTCTCTCAATATCTTTTTCTCGCTTTATATATCTCTTTCCCTCTCACTCTCACTCACTTTCTCTTTCTAAATATATATATATAGGGAGAGAGAGAGTGTCACATATACCCACATATACATATACATAGTTAACACACACACACACAGAGGCGCACACCCACATAGAAACACTCTCCCACATATATCTATATGGCATAATATAACTCCAAGTTAAATAGATATTTATATTACATCTGCATTTCCAAACCTCTCCACACGTGCAGGAGGCGACACAAGAACAACTTTATAAGGGCATTTTACAGGTTGGAGAATTATGCTTCTCCAAGACCGTTTGCCATACCAAGGTTAAAGAGCTCAGGCTGCCCTAAATATTTACATAATATTTATATAACTGCGAGATGAATCTGACACAAACGTCTATAGCAAATGATTTGGGTACATTCTTGTAATAATTAATACACATGTATATGCATATGCTTATCTGCATCAATGATTTGTATGTGTGTGTGTGTGTGTGTGTGTGTGAGAGAGAGAGAGAGAGAGAGAGAGGTTACATATGTGGGTGCATTTTATATGTGAATGGGTGTCGATTATGTATATCTGTTTGGCTTTTAAGTATATCTCTCTATGTGTCAATCTGTGTCTATTGTATACATAATCAATATGCGTGCATATATATTTCATATACATGTTTATATGTCTGAATATTATTACCATATTATATATATATATATATAATTAACTTAAGTCGCGAGTCGGAAATCTTCTACTAAAGTGAATAAGGTGAAACTTTAGTAGAAGATTTCAGACTTGCGATTTAAGTTAATTTTATAATTGGCTCCACTCGTATTGAGTACTTTTGTAATTGTAGCATTGCAGGATTCGCGGAAGGTTTTAGTTTTCTTTTGACCAACTGACTGCGTATCCCTTGATTTTTTTCAAGGGGTAAGACGAGGTTGGCCTTTTCTTTCTTTTTGACCTATAATTTTTTCTTTTTCCCTCGAGCGGTGATTCGAGATATTTTTATCTGTTGTTCCTGGCGGTTTTTTTTTGGTTTTTTTCTGGTACCGTGAATGCTGGTAGATATTAGATTAGTATATATATATATATATATATATATATATATATATCATCTTGTCGTGCCGCTAGCATGGATATCCCTGACCGTCTCTCACCTTTTTTCCCTATCATTCATCTCCTCTGGCAGGTCTTCAGGGCTACATCCCGTATCGTCACATAGCTGCTGAATGTATGTTCGTGCTGGTCGTCCTGCTTTTGCCCTGCCATATGTGGGGGTCCATAGGAGCTCGTCCCTGCTTCTCCAGCAGTGTCCTACATTTCTGGTTTGTCTAACTTGGATAGTTTTCGTGATGGGAGGCAGGTGGCCGCATAGTTGGTGTCTTGTGGGATGTTGCCGCTAGGACTTGTTCAATATTGCTCGCAGTATTCTTGTGTAATTGCCGTCTAGCTTCTTCTCCAGCCGTTTTGTTAGTGTCCATGTAATGCATCCATACAGCAGTATCGATACGAACGCTGCCTGAAAGAAACTGCGTTTCATTTTATCGGTTAGGTCTGATTTTCATATGATCGATAGCCTATTGATAGCTGTTCATGTCTTCGTTAGCTGCGTGTCGATGTCCTTTTCCGTTGATGAGACGCTGCTTCCTAGGTAAGTGAATTTGTCTACAGGTTTAAGAGGCGTTCTGTCTAGTGTAGAGATGTCACCTGTTTGATTATAGTACATATATTCCGTTTTGTGTGCATTGACATGGAGGCCTATGCCTGCGGCAGCTCGTTCCAAACTATGTAGTAGTGTTTCGGCTTGGTTGGGTGTATTTGCCAGTATCGCTATGTCATCAGCGTGTGTGTGTGTGTGTGTGTGTGTATGTGTGTGTGTGTGTATACATACACACATACACTCACAGCCACAAAAAAACACACACATATAGATATATAAGATGTGTAGTCAGGCAACATATTGTCCTGTAGGCAGTTTAAAAACAGTCCGATCGCTGTTGCATAGTTTCGAGTTATTCATTTTCCTGGTACTCATGTGTTGTGGAGTGTTGGATTAATTCTGTGTTCAAGGAGTTTTTGGTGTGTGAGTGTGTATGCGTCATCTGCGGGTGACGTATCGACTATTGGTCCTGCTATGAAGAGTCGATATAGCAACTAAGGATCATGTGACTTTGAGATATATATATATATATAGTGTAATCGGATGGAAACTCAAACTTGATTAAGTTGTCATTATAAATTTATTTCGGCAGAGAATATTACTATACATCGAGCACTCACATAGATTTATATGATATTCCTCATATATTCTATAAGAGAATAACACCCACTGTCTCTGGACACTGACAGGATATTATATATATATATATATATATATATATATATATATTTGCGTGTATGTATGTATAAATGTATGTATTTTCCAACACCTCCGCACAGATTGAATGTGACACATGGTCAATTTTTAAACGGAGTTTAACAAGTTTGAATTAATAGTTTTCCTTCTTTTAGACTGGTTGATTTCTATCTACCCCTAGCTGGAGGAAGAATAATTTGATTCATACATTTCCCAAGGTTATTAGTGAAATGCAATCGACTTATTCACTTGTTCGTTTCATATGACAATTATTACACTATGTGTGTGTGCGCACGCGCTATATGCGTGTGCGCCTATTGCCATCTATTTCCTATTAACACGTAAAATTCTGTAAACGTTTAACACTGATGGAATATACAGAAAACGATGATCGGGGGAGTCTCCGCGGTGCAGTCACTAACGTAGTGGACAGCGACATTGAATTAAAAACAATGACAGCTCAACACACTCTGAAGTAATGAGAAGGGGAAACCAAAATATGGTATATGTAGCAATTTACATAAGTTAAAATAGGTACTTTATTGCGGTGAAAGAGTTAATAAGTTAGTTTAGCATATCAATTTGTTGTGGGTTCAATTTTCTTTAGATGCTCTCTCCGTTTGGCTTTGTTCGAGATTTAAGCAAGATTTTAGTGTTAATTTTATTTTAGGGGAGCCTCATTTTAGATGGGGCCTCTCCGTTATGGATTAGATGTGACACAAGTAAAAGTTTCGAATTCAAAGTTTTTCTTTCGACTGATTGTTTTACGAAAGTTAAAGAACCTAGTCTACCCTGATATTTACCAGCAGTCCGGGAGCAGTGGAGATGTAATAGGACCTTTCCTAAGAGCATTCGCGCGAAGCGAAATGCAGCCTCGCTTCAGATTACTGATTCTATTTTTTCACCTGGTGTAATTGTGTTACATATATACATAATGTTCATATAGAAAACTCAGAACATAGGAATTTCGAAATTCGAAAACACGTAACGACTTCTTTGTTCAGGTACGAAACCTTTTTATTACTTTTGAGTTAAAAGTTTCGACATAAGGAGAGAGACACAATCTTTTTATGCTGGCTTCATCATCTGGCCCCTATCTCGTGCAGCACCCATGGCGCGCAAATTCGTCTCGCCTCAGCGAGCCCCAAAAAGTCGACCGTCTCGTTCGGCTTCTAGCTTCAACTCTTTTAACTTTCTTCGAAATCCCCCAAATCCCCCGCGACGTCACCCGCACTTTGTCACCCGTTTCATCATCTCAGGCTATTGTGGCATCTCTGAGTGACATGTCGGTTCTGTGCGCCCGCGCGTTACCACCTGCATCAAGGTTGCACCTAACTAACCCGTGGGCTGAGCCGAAAGGTTCTCAGCCTAACTAAACCCAAAGGCATGAACCGAAATCCCTCGGCTATTATATTACAATTGTTTGGTTTGATTTCTTTGTTTAATGGCATCTTAAACTTTGTGTGTAATCTAATACCAACACAATCCTTGTGCAAGAACAGCAGTAATACTATTCAACGAATTTGGTAGAGGATAAGGATGTTCTTAACTTTCTCAAAGATATTTTTTCGAAAGTGAATGTGATATCGTGACTGGACTTCGAAATCGTTTACTTCGAGGCCGCACTCCAGCAAGTATTCCCAATGGCTGTAATGGTTAGTATATTTTGCTAAGTAGGTTGAAAGTTAAAATATCAGTTGTTACACCATAATCGTGGTTTAATACCAAATCAATGACTGATTGATTGGTTTTAATGGCATGTCAACTTATCTGAAGTTATTTTATATTCGGAGGTTAGGGAATTGCCTACGTTCATAATTACAGGTTTTTTTTGTAGTTTCTTAAAAAAGGTTCTTCGACAAGGTAACATGATATCAAGTATTTTTATCTAATACAAATAATTTGCAACACACCTATTTGATCCATAAATGGGTTCCTAAGAGGTACATCCACTCACAGTCAAAGAAAACTTGGAAGTAATATCGTTAAAGGGATACTCCACATTCCTCAAAGGTCCAGAAATGGAGTCTCCCTATCAGATGCAGTTTAGTATCCAATCCTGAAGAGGGGTTCAGAGACGAAGGGAGGCATTCTCCATTACGGCTAATACAGACTACATGAAAATCCCCACCGACGGGGCTATTATAGTAAATCAAGTATAGGTTAGTAAATGGTCATTTTACGTAAGAGATTTTTTAAATTTAATTTTTTGATGAAAAAATGGTTCGTTTATGTATGCCAATGGTCCGGGAGACCTGGGTTCAATCCCAGGTTGCGTCATACCAAAGACTTTAAAAATGGTACTTGATCCTATTTACCAACCCCTCCGCGCAGGCAGGATATGACACAAGGTCAATTTTTAAGCGGAGTTCAACGGGTTTGAATTCAGAGTTTTCCTTCTCCTAGACTAGTTGCCTCACCAAGGCTGAAGAACCTAGTCTGTCCTACTATTTACCCATACCTGGAGGGAGAATAATTGGATTCATACCTTTCCAAAGGGTATTAGTGCTATGTGAAATGCAATCAGTCTCGTCCAGGATTTGAACTCGTGTCCAATTCCTACGACGATAACCATTACTCCACGGACACCTCCATCTCCACGGGCACCTCCAATGGTACTTGATACCTCCTAGCTAAACACTCAGCAATATTAGGTATGTATCAAGGGTACAGTGAAGCAATCCTGGGAAAGGAGTAGCGCCCTCCACTACATCTCGGTGTAGTAGCTATTAAAAAGGGAGCCTTCTGGTCACCTTCGACTACTGACGCCAACTTTACTTACTTTATTGAATTAGACATATATAATTCTAACAATGTAAACTTTCAAAATGATCCCATACGCTAATCGTCAACTCTTGGTTTTCTTTTTTCGGGTTGAGTAATTAGCTCTTTTGAGTTAGATGTATTAGTTATAACTTTCTTACAACATAGATTGCCTATTTGGCCATCTTTTTTTTTTTTTTTTTTGCTTAGACCCCTCCAATCGCCTTTGTTGGTTTCTCTGAGCCAAATTGATATTTTCTGTCGCCTCTATTAACTCCCCGACGCAAATCCGAGGTCCATTGGCAGAGTTCGCGCCTTTTTCTACACATTTTACCGCCATTTTTATCCACTATTGGATGAACGGTCGGCAGGCGGAGATAAATTCTCAATTATTTAGCAATGCATTTCAGGGAAATAGATGACAAAATGGAGACCCGTTTGTGTGCTAGGTCAGTTGATCGATCATGTGTAAAACTATATACAATCCAGTCTTTATTTTGTCCTTGGCAGTTAGAAAATACACTGACATTGGTTTTTATAGTCTCAAGGTTGTTTTCATGCTAAATTTGCGTAGTTTTCCTCTCTATCTTTTACACACACACACACACACACACACACACACACACACACACACACACACACACAAACACACACATATATATATATATATATATATATATAAGATTGATTCGCGTAGACACAGAGTCAACATGATTTGGTCAATACCGGTTTCTTGTCAATGAAATGATCAGACCAAGAGGCATCCTCGTGATAGGTATCCCTTTGTATATTGTATGAGAAGAATGATAATCTACCTAGTATAACATTTCGAGAAGTTTCGTTTAGTTTGGGTTGGTTGGTTGGGTTTTATGGCATATCACTCCTTATGGGTTATTCAATACCAACTGTTCGGTAAGTATTAATTTTGAACGAATATTTTGCATGTAACATTTTAAGTCAGAGGTCATTTGTTTGCACACAGTTAAATGGTTTTAAGTATTCCAATCAAACTCTTATTGTTTTATTTCCAAACAGTTAAATGGTTTTAAGTACTGCTATTTAGCAATAATAATTTTCTTCGGCATTGCTTGTTCATTTGCACAAAGTTAAATAGTTTCATGTATTGCAATATAACACAAACAATTTAATTTAACATCATTCATTTATTGGCTCACAATTTAATGGCAAAACTTTCTTTAACCAATATACAAGACCTTAACAAGTACTTCCAGTCAGAGTGGACCTTGGAATAATGAAAATGAAGAGGTGCTTCACATTTCCGAAGCTCCAGGGCTGAAGCCTCACCATAAGATGGTTTAGTGTCATAATCAGAACCCTCGTTTTTTTTAGCACTTTACGGAGATACAGTCTGCGTATTCTACAGTCCCAGCCGACTTGGGTGTGTCTAGTTTTGTTTTTGAGGCTTTATATATATATATATATATATATATAGAGAGAGAGAGAGAGAGAGAGATTGCATAAGTTGAATAATCGGGTCTTTTCTTTAGATGATGGCAAGTACGATTTCTAAATCTCTTTTTCAAATTCTAATCTATCTCACAAATAATGAGTATAGCTACGGTATTATTTCACAGATAATGGGCACAAAGTGATCTGTATTTTAGAGCCATAACGTAAAACGCTACCGAAAAAACTACAAATGTATAAAAATTATTTACATTTTTAACTGAAAGCATCCAAAACTTTAAAAACCAAAGTTTGAACTGACCCGTCTATCTTATACTTCTAAAGGACTAATTATTGTGTAAGGCGCTTGGTGGTAGATTCTGGTCTATTTTCATATAAATCTGAACCATTTTCATCACTTAGAATATCCGGACAATCGTCTTCAACTTTATTACTCTAGTCATGAGTTTTCAGCTGCTATGTTCTTCGGCCTTCTTCAGGTGTTTCATGTCGAATTGGGTGCCTACACAGAACCTTGAACTGAAACCTTTATTTAATCCACAAGGCTAGATTACTTTAATTTCGTTAACCTTCAAAAGTATAAACCTATCGTAAGTATCCCATGTTATTTACGTTTAGTCGGGATTGAACCTGCAACCGCCAGATGATTTTACGTAGAAGCATCTTTCAACCAAACGCCTATGTACGTTGTTTTCAGTGTCTTGCGGACAATGGATGTAAATACTAGTCGACTGCTATATCTTACTCAGATGAGAGACACCCACTCCGCTTTACATCCCAAGTAATTGCCTCCGTCTCACCTTGACGTCCATAGCCCCTACAATGATTCATGAGACCACCTTTCAATTTCATAGTTTTCACTCTTATTATGGATGAACTGTATACCTGATTGGGTTGATTAGATCCGCCCGCTCTGCAAACCTTCAGTGTATCACCATGTGTCTCCTCAGTTCAGAAAATGATTTGCAATCCTTTGTAGCAAACGACACAGGACGATGAGGCAAGTTGGCATGATTGACTTGCATCTGGTTGATGTCATGAGCTTTCATGTAATTTATATAACTTGCCCTTGACAACAGCATATATTCATGCACACACACACACACACACACACACACACACACACACACACACACACACACACACACACACACACACACACACCAAATTTCCAAGATTGCATAATAGTTTATTAGATTGACTACTTCGGAAACTACATTTGATCTAACTCACGTCCAAGACGCTCATTCTCATAGATATCAGACTTTACTCTAATAAAGTGGCTCAAACCAGCAAGATATAAAGTAAGTTCTTCCCTGCATTGCATATCCCTTTGGAATACATTCACTCAACCCTCCAAAGTATCCTTAAATATCTTCCTAGGATTATGCTGAAGAAGCTTTCCTGTCTTCCGTTTTCGGTAGAAAAGTTGTTTAGGAACGTACATATACACATGCATACATTCGACAAATTAATTCCCATCTATTATAGAAGTAAAAATATTAATCTAATGTATTCATGTTTCCTTTTAGCGACACACACACATAAGCAGAATAAGTGAGAAAATGCACCTGTAATTTTCGACATTATCATTTTTTACAATACAGGCTTTTTAAAGCAAAATGAACATTTCAACAAGTTCTTAATTTGGAGTCTGCGAGGAAAAAGTGAATTTCTTTCTTTACACATATTAAGACGTCCAGATAAAATAGAAATATTGCTCTTCTTCTATTTCTTTCCAAATCTTTTTGTTGAAAATTCAAAACCGTGTGAATGTATTCGTAACAATACACACACAGCCCAAGTTATATCTATCTGTCTATCTATCTATCTATCTATCTATGCCTCCTTATCACACTCTGCGTGTGTATATATATATATATATATATATATATATATATATATATATATATATATATATATAAACCACACTCTGTGTATATATATATATATATATATATATATGAGTTACATAACTTATGTATACATACATAAGATAGGACAACGAAGCTACAGAGTCGACGGCCCTTGGTGCCGTCAATTTCTCATAGAGGTGTCCTCGTGGTGTAATGGTTAAAGCGCTGGACTGCGGAATCGTAGTACGAGTTCGTACTCCAGTCACCCTATTGCGTTAAATTTGGGCAAATACCATTGGGAAAGGTATGAACCTCCTTATCCTCCCATCTATGGGTTAAATAGCACCACTACTGTTTTTGTAGGAGAATCGCTTTGGCATTAAATAACCTACAAAGGTTGATATGACATTAAACAAAGAAACCAAGGAACCAACCAATCAATTTCTCACCTTTGCTATCATCGAACCACGCCTTATAAGAGAGATACTGACTGTTAACAATCACCACTGACTCTAATTCCCCAACATCCTAACTTAGATATGAATACTCTATCACCATTATTGACCACACTTTATTGATAAATATCGTAAACTATATATATATATATATATATATATATATATATATATAGAATACATGACAGTTAACGTGGGGAAATTTTTCCTCAACCTTATTAATAGTCATTTCTCAAAATTTGATTATTTGACCGAAGTGTTCAGCCGAAACAACTTGAGGTTACTAAGGTAACAAAAAATTTCAACGAATACTTAGTAAACATAATTGTAGAATTTAAATTTTATTTTTCTTTTGGGTTGCAGTTGACTTGTTGATATAAAATCCCAACCATAGAGAAAGACCAAGTTATGGAAAATAGAAAAAAGGCCAATGTAGCTTCAGCAGAAATTAAGTAGCGGAACTACTGATAAATTCACGAACAGAAGTTTTTCAAACAAAATGTATGAGGAAGTAAATCAATTTTTAGCTCTGTTTCGAAAATATACGCAATAAAAACAGATCCCCGAATATAGAATGGCAAACAGTAAAGAAGATACTTACATATCGGTAAGATAACTCTAGTGACTGGTTGTGCCTAAAAGAAAAACTGAACATCTGGAATTCACCGACATGAAAAGATTGCTATGCAAAAAATCAGAATTGATTCACAAATGTTATCATATCAATAAATAAATATTTACTTGCTACTATTTATATTTAAAAATATATACCATATCTCAGAATTACTTCAAATCGTGTTAATTGGAAATTTCATTGCTTTGCTACAATATCGTATTTCTTTCATACATTTGAGCATGGTTTCTTCTCATTAAAGAAAATAAGCAGAAGGTACCCCGCAAAAACAATTACCGAAGCCGACTACGCCGATGACATAGCGATACTGGCAAATACACTCAACCAAGCCGAAACACTACTGCATAGTTTGGAACGAGCCGCCGCAGGCATTGGCCTCCATGTCAATACACACAAAACTGAATATATGTGCTATAATCAAACAGGTGACATTTCCACACTAGAGGGAACCTCTCTGAAACTGGTGGACAAATTCACCTACCTAGGAAGCAGTGTCTCATCAACCAAAAAAGACATCAACACGCGGCTAACGAAGTCATGGACAGCTATCAATAAGCTATCGATCATATGGAAATCAGACCTGACTGATAATATGAAACGCAGTTTCTTCCAAGCTCATAAGTGATGTACTCCTTTGGACCCCCATATATGGCCGAGCAAAAGCAGGACGACTAGCTAGAACATACATACAAATATCAGCTATGTGAGGATACGGGATGTAGCCCTGAAGACCTGCCAGAGGCGATGAAGGATTGGGAAAAGTGGCGAGAGAGGGTTAGGGATATCCGTGCTAGCGGCACGACATGATGATGATGATGATTATGGTTATATTGGCTGAGGAAGTGGCTTCAAGAAACAATCCCGAAAACTAGGAATAATAGGTCTGTAATCTTGTGTAATTTTTACTTTTAAAATTATATACAACTTTGTTTAGGTTTCGAGATACACAGTAATACTTAATATTACATAAGATAAAATAGTTTTAAGTGATAAATATCTACATTTAAATCTATCTATCTAGCTATCTATCTATCATTTTTAATAGGTAGGGCCATGAAGAGATTTGCATTTTTTAGAAGTTATTTACTTAATTTGTTCTTACATACGTGTATGTTTCCAGCTTGTTGCTTACGTCAGAGAATGGGGAACCCAATAAGACTTGAACTCACTCGTGTCTGCAAACGGCAAACACGAGTGTGTTCAAGTCTTATTGAGTACCGCATTAACAAGGCCTTGTGCTATATATGTTCTCCGACGAAAGCAACAAGCTGGAAACATACACGTATGTAAGAACAAAACAAATAAATAAATTCTAAAAATACAAATCTCTTCGTGGACCTACCTATTTTAGAACATTCTTATTCTCTCTTTGGACCCACAACAAAAATTATCTATCTATCTATCGATAGATAGATATACGTGATATAAAAAGACGAAATATTCGGAGGATATATATATTATATGATAACATACTAGTTTAATGTTTCGGTTATTTGTTTTTAATAATGCATCTTCAGAGCATATAAAAATGTAAAATGCTTCCTCTGAAAAATAGAATCTACTTGTTGAATACGCCAACTGCATTCCTGCACATGGGTAAGATCCACCAAGGATTGTCCAGGATGTAACACTAAACCGTCTGATGGTAAAGACTTCAATCCAATGGCTTTGGGGAATATGAAGTACTATTTTATTAACATAAATCTGGAGTTTATTCTGATTCAGAAAGGTTGTAACTGTTAGGATTCTATTTATGGATCATATAGAACTGTTTACCCATTTAACTGTGTCCCCAAAAAATGACTGATTTAAATTGAATTGTTAGTGTTTGAAAGCAAACTTGAAACCATTTAACAGAGCAAAGAGAATTATTCATGTTAGGAATAATTGAAACCATTGTTATTCATGTTTTATAGGAATACTTGAAACCATTTAACTGTACCCAAACAAATGAACTGTGTCTCGTTTAAAAATATTACCAAAAAAGTATTCGTTAACAAATCATGTATATTTAACATATATATGAATAGGATTTAGCATTAATTCATCTACACAGGTTGATATGCCATAAAGCTCAACTTACCTACTTGAAAAATACTTTCAAATGAAAAAGAAACGCTTTTAGCATTCTTTAATATTAATAGTGTTTCATTTAGAAATAAACGGACGATTTTTTTAAAAAAAGATAACGGCTTTGTTTCGAAAAAAAACTTTTTGGAACATATGAGAGTTCAGTCTATATTGAAATAGAACACTGTTAGCACTAAGGAACGCTATTTCAATTACTCTGCTCACAAATGCAGGAAAATCCTCGCAAAGAGTCGGCTGACCAGACTGATACCCACCATTGCTGAAGCCTCAGTGCCAACAGAATCACAATAGTCATGGTGCTTGTTCTCCGGTTGTTCCAAACGAAGTGGCAGGAACAAAACATAGCGCAGTATGTTACGTTCATTGATCTGACGAAGTCATTAGCCAATGAGCAGAGGAAGAATATAGCAGTTGATGGAACGACTCCATTGTCCTCCCAAATTCCAGACCATGATCACCCAGACGCAGGAAGACGAGTGTGATCAAGTCTGATACAACTGTGACCTCTGAGAACCCATCCTGATCCCCAACGCTGTGAAGAAGAGTTGCATCCCGGCTCCCACTGTCTTCACTATCTTCCTCAGCATGATGCTTAAACATACACCGCAAGATCTTCATAATTGCGACGAAGTCCAAATCAGATATCGACTTGATGACAGCGCATTTAACCTCCGACGATTACTGGTTCACTCGAAGACTTTGTTGCAACTTATCAGATAACTCTGCTTTGCCGATGCTGCTGTCCTTGTTGCCCACACAGAATCATATTTGTAACGCTTTACAGCCTACTTCACTCAGGCTACCAAGCTCTTCGGACTAGAATCAGTTTAAAGAAGATAGAGATAATCTACCAGCCTTCACCCGTGAAAGAGTGCCACCCTTACCCCATCAACTTAGACTCAGTCTATCGGTTCACCTACCTGGGGTGAGTAATCACATAAGATATCAAGATCGATAAGGAAGTCGAAAACAGGCTGGCAAGCGGGCAGTGTATTTCGCAGACTATATGCTGTGGTACAACTAATATCTGAAGAAAGGCTCAAAGATCAGCATGTATTGAACCATTGTACTTGTCATTCTCGTGTGTTAATTATTGGAACTTGCCCTGGATCATATAGTCCTGAACGCTCTTCTTTCACCACCACGACAGAGACTCACAAAAGAAACGGTTCAGAACAGCTTGAAAAAATTCTTTTGTTGCCTCTCACATCGACCACAACCGATGGTCCACTCAAATTGAGAACCATGACGCCTGCTGTCTGACCACCAACCATGTTGTCTCCTTTTTTGAAAACATCACTCAAAGACAAAAGACGCAGGAGAAGGAACCACAGCACAATGCCATCAAGCCTTGACCAAACCTTTAGCAGCAGCCGTTGCAACCATGGCTGCTCTTCACACATCGGCCCAGCCAGCCAAGAAGATGCTTGCCATCGGCGTGGAAAGGTTCCTTTTTGATTTTCATTTCATGAAACCAAGCCAAACGTCCTTCAAAAAGTTATTAGCCTCAGTCGTGTTTTAGATTTCTCACTCAACTCTCATTTTTGTATGGATCTTATTTGTAAATAAATTAAGACAGAAATCTGAATTAGTTTTTCTAGTTTCATAACAAATGGGAGTGTGTTGCAACAACAAAAATGTTCAGTTATGGCTCTTTTTTTCGGTGCGAGGCTAAGAACTTTTTCAACATGTCACGTACACACATATATATATATGTATGTATGTGTGTGTGTGTGTGTGTGTGAGAGCTAGAGAGAGAGAGAGACATTGATTTAACGGACTAATACAAAGTTCATTAACGTCAAGTTAGTTAGCGACCATAGTCGAGGGTGACCCGTAGGCTCCCTTTTCGATAGCTACTACACCAAGGTGTAGGGGAGGGCGCTACTCCATTCCCAGGATTGCTCCACTTTACCCTTGAACCGTACCTTATAATGCTGAGTGTTAAGCAAGGTGGTATCAAGTTCCATTTTTAAAGTCTTTGGTATGACTCGACCTGGGATTGAACCCAGGTCTCCCGGGCCATTGGCGAACACTCTAACCGCTGGGCCAAAGTTTAATGCAGAAACAACAAAAAGAAAGAATACTAACCTTCTTGACAGTTCAGTCGTCCTTAAACTATTTTGAAGTTGCTTACAGATCTAATTTTAAATAAATGCTGGTCACCCGCGTTCTCATAAATAAGATACATTTTCGGATGAATTGAAAATGAATATGGTTATTATAAAACTAAAAATGTATTAGTACATTATTTGTCAAATTTTCAAGATAAGTTCTTAATATTATTTGAAGTTTATTAAGAATTCATTTATGACGTATTTTTTGTAAACCAATTTTTATAATCTGTCTGAGCGGTGATTAAACCGGTAAATGACTTTATGTAATATATATAATACCTGATGCGTCAGTTTTCTAAACTTTGAGCCGGCTTATAGTCGACTTAATCCTCTAACGAGGTGGTTAAATAAAAAAAAATGACTGTACGATCAAGGGAGCGTTCCATTAAGTGCTTAGTCACTTGCAGTAATATAAAAAGCCTTATTAATTTATAGAAATGTGATAGCAAATGTCTTTTTTTAGTTATTTCTCGAGAGTTTTTTCAGTACACAGATATATGACATCAAGTATTCCTGTTTAATGCATTCATAGTTGTATCGTTTCAAGTATTCCTGTCTAAAAAAACCTTAATATTTTATACATAATTGTATGGTTTTATATAGCTCTTTCAGTTTAATAAAATTCATTTATTTACACATAATTATATTGTTTAAAGCAACTGATAATTATAATATTCCTTTGTAATTAGTAATAACTTCAAGTGGGGGTGTCCTTGTGAGGTAATGGTTAAAGAATTGGACTGCGGAATTGTGATAAACGAGTTCGAACTCCAGTCGCGTTATTACGTTCACTTTCGGATAAATACCCTTGGGAAAGATGTGAACCCCTAATCCTCCCAGCTATGGGTTAAATAGCATCACTGATGTTTTCCTAGGTTGACGGCTTTGGCATTAAATAACCCACGAAGGTTGATATGCCATTAAACAAAGAAAGCAAACGATTAAATTTAAGTAACTATTATTGATATAATGGTATCAGATATTCCTATCTTTTACGAAGTATTTTCAACTGATCGACAACCACTCTGGATCAGGGTGGGTCAGCGAGTAATGTCAATGAGGTGGTATTCCACTCTCGATTAGAATCGATCAGCGAATAATGTCAATGAAGCGGCAATTTGTTCTGGATCAGGATGGATCAGCGAGCAATGTCAATGAAGTGGCACTCCGCTCTCGATCAGAGTGGATCAGCGAGTAATGTAAACGAAGTGGTATTTGCTCTGGATCAGAGTGGATCAGTGATCAATATCAATGAAGTGGCACTCCGCTCTGGATCAGAGTGGATCATCGAGTAATGCCAAAGAAGTTGTACTCCATTTTGGATCAAAGCGGACCAGCTGGAAATGTCAACGAAGTGGTACTCCACTGTATATTAAACTTATATCAATGAAGTGGTACTCCATTCTCTTCAGAGCACTTGAACCGAAGCCTCACCATCTGATGTATTTAAGTACGATACCAAGGACATTTTTTTTGGCAAGGGGGATCTTACACTTCTGAAGGCGTGATCTAGAGCCTGGATTTACGATTCCTCCCTCGATTTGAGACTAGAACGAATGAACAGTTTTGTCAGTTATTTTTTGTTTGTTTTTCTTTTGGTAAATCCTACTCGTGATAACATGCGTTACATAAAAATTTAATTGAGAAGAAGTGTGTTAACGAAGAGAGGGGTCTAAAGGAAGGAAAATTAACAGTAGGAAAAAGAGTGCAATGAAACTGGGGCGGAGGGAAAAAAATTGAACGTGGAAGGTGGAAGTGAAAGAAGAATTAGGAAGAGATGAGGAAGTGGAAGAAAAGAAGGATGAAGATAGCAAACTGAGAGAAGAAAGAAAGTCGGTGGGTTGATGAGGGTGGAGTGAGATGAGGTGAGGAAAAAAGTGAGGTTGGGGTAATTGGTTGAAGAAGAAGAAGAAGAAGAAGAAGAAGAAGAAGAAGAAGAAGAAGAAGAAGAAGGTGATTAATTTATAATCTAAAAAAAAAAAAATGAAAGAGTGACGAAAAAAGCGATTCAAAGAAACGAAAAAATTGATTAGAACAAAGAACAGAATAAACTAGAGATAGCATGATCATTAACAACAACAAGAAGAAAGAAATTATAAAAAAGTTTTTTTCAGTACTGAAAAGAAGTTTTAAAAAAAGAAAGAAAGGGAAAGGACATTCCTATTTGTAACAATTGTGCAAATTCTCATCTCTTAAACTTTACGAAGAATCCTTTCTTATCATCTTTCATACGTCAGCTATGTGAATAAAAGGCCTTATAGAAGTTATATCTACCAATTGAATGAAAAAATAAGAAGCGAAATTTTACATTACATTTTCCCCAACTTCATTTACTCCAATTCAGCTTTTCTAAATTGAGGTCTTTTCTCGGTGAAATTGTAAATAATATTTATTTTCATCTGAATCAAAACTGTTCAAGATTTTTTTTTTTGTTTCTCTCAATTCTTCAAATGTCGAATGACTGAATGAATTTTCAGATTTTTCTTCCACGGAATGCCGTTTGAAAACGTGTCGGGATAAGTTAACAAGATTCAATTTTTTTGTTTCCTTTTACTTCATTTCACTATATTTTTTGTCTTTCTTTACGAACGTTTAGGGAGATTTTCTTCTTCCGTTTTCGATCGTAATTTGCTTTTCAAACTTCCTCAAGTTTGTCTTTCGTCTAAATATTTTAGCTTTTCTTTCGTGATAACAGTCTTAATCTCTAAAGTAAATCTGGAAGTAAAAAAAATAACTTTTTTTTTTTCGTAAACACGCGAGGTGATGGCATTCTGAGTCAGTATCTGCCATAAATTGTTGAAATTGCCTTTCTGATTTTGAAACATTTTAGACGGGGGAAAAAAGAATAAAAAGCTATCTTTATTTTTTTTTTAAAGAAAATAAAAGAATTAATTTATATTCACCGAGTGACAAATAAGAAGGAAATTTTGAACCGAATCTTCTGTTCAAATTTCCTTATAGAAAAAAATAAAAATACCGATGTAATTCGGTGTCATGGTAGTTGTCAAATTCGGAGGGAGATAATCATCTAATAAGAAATCACAGAAAATAAATTGGAAATACTGCGAGCATCCTTTTCTTTAAAAAAAATCTGAGATTACTCATATATGAATGAGTATTTATGCATTGGATCATAGTATAAGATGTACGTACTCTAGTTAGGATCATATCCTGGGTATGATACTAAATTGCATTGGATGGTGAGGCTCTATTTCTGAAAATCAGAGATGTATAGAGTGATCTTTCATTGCCATTACTCCCAGGTCCACTCTGAAACAAAGTGGTTGTACAAGTTTATGTCTCATTGTTGAGAGCAATATTGAATAAGTCCTGGTGACAACACCCCACGAGACACCAACTATACGGCCACTTGCCTCCCATCACGAAAACTATACAGGTTAGACGAGCCAGACACGCCGGACACTGCTGGAGAAGCAAGGACGAGCTCGTAAGTGATGTACTCCAATGGACCCCCACATATGGCCAAGCAAAATCAAGACGACCAGGTCGAACTTATATACAGCAGCTATGTGAGGACACAGGATGTAACCCAGAAGACCTACCGGAGGCGATGAATGATAGGGAGAAGTGGCGAGAGATAGTCAGGGATATCCGTGCTGGCGGCAAGACATGATGATGATTATGATGATGTAAGTCAAAAAGATCTATTTAAAATTATTCATTTTTGATTGGAATACTCAATACTATATAAATGAAAATTATTTGTATTAGGAATATTTGATGGAAGCCGTAATTATTAATTAAGGATTATTATTATTAACATGAAACAATATAAATGTGTACAAACAAACTACACCAATATTAGATATGAATAATTACTTGAGACTAAACATTATGAGATAGGAAAACTTGACATTAAGTAGCTGTGTGCAAAAAACAAAAGAAACTTGAGACACAACGACACAGATGTAAGTATGAAGGTAAAATGGATGCAATTCCCTAACCCTTTGACATAAAATAGCTCTAAAGGGTTTGACATGCCGTTAACATCAGTCAATCATATTTGGGTTAAACATAAATTAAAAAATTGTTTGTAGGAATAGTTGATAGCATATAACCCCTTGCACGTCCCCACTCAAAAAAAAACCCCATCAGAAACTGCACAAAAATGCAAATATACTCCAGGTCAGAGGGGACGAGGGAATTAATCTAATGATGGTTTGACTCAAATACTCCACAAGTTTCGGGACTGGAGCTTCACAATCAGATACAATTTATTGAAATACCCAGGACATGTCATTTTTGTGGAAGAAAAACATACTCCTAAGCTATTGAGGTTGAATAGAGTCAATAGAATCAATTTTGAATCCAGTACTAATGTGCTTAAATGTCTTTAGCCACTGCTACTACTAATAGAAACAAATAAAACGCTACAATAACACACCAATATAAATAATAAACACTTACATAGTAGTAATGTACATGCAAAGGTCACATCACTTTTGCAATATACACACCCTTGATGATGGCCCAAGATCGGCAGGAAAGTATTTGGGCACCAAATACTTATGGGAGTTTCATTTACCTATTCCCGTCGGACACCATAAAATCAATGCAGCAATTCGAAAGGACATATACAAAAATGTGTAAACAAAAGATGTCTATATTGTTTGATTATATATATATATATGTATGAAGCTACAAGTAGTTTGATCAGAATAAGATTCCAGACTCAGGGTCTCGAAATTGTCAAGAACAACAAAAAATTCTCTTCTCGATTTGTCACTGATTAAGATGACAGAAAAGATATCGCTTAATCTCTGATTTAATCTCACACCAAATAAAATTTGATTTGTGTGTATATATATATATATATATATTCTGACAAATGATTTTCTGTATTGCTATTTCTTCGATTTTTTTTTCAGTATTTCATATATACATATAACTTATAATGTTTAAGTCCGGTATAAATTAAAATCTAATGCTAGATCAAATTTGCTAATATCTGATAGGTTAAACCGACATACAAATAATTTATTTGAAAATTGATGAAATAATTTGAAAAGTGTTTTTTCGGCAATATCAAAATAAACTAAATGTCATCATCATCACGTCGGGCTGCTAGTACGGATTGCTTTGACTCTGTCTGTCTGTCTGTTTCTCTTCATCCGTCTCTATCATCTATCATTCCCAGCAAGGTCTTACAAACTACATCCTGACTCCGCACAGAGCTATTGTATGACTTAAACCAAAAGTAGTCAAGTTGAATTAGAAAAATAAAACCTCCATGTTTCGCCACAAAAGCAAAATTGTTCACAGTCATTGTTAATTAGATTACGAGTTTTGATTTATCATTAAGAAAACAATATTCCTCTATCAGTGTAATATAATGGCCGAGGGATTTCGTTTTATGCCTTTGGGTTTAGTTTGACTGAGAACCTTTCGGCTAACCCTAACCCTAACTCTGCCAGTGGCCTTTGTAGTGGGTGCTGCACCAGATGGGTGGGTGCAGATGAAAAAGCCAGAAGAGAAAGATTGTGCCTCTCTTTCCTTATGTCGAAAAACCTTTAAACTCAAAAGTAATAAAAAGTTTCGTACCTGAACTGAGAAGTCGTAAGTGTTTTTCGTGTTTCGAGATTCCTATGTTCTATGTATCTACATATATGAACATTCTATGTCCATTTCACACATAGCCGTATCTGGCTATTGTATATCAGTGGTGCTTAGAACATGCTGACTGCTGAGTGGTAAGAACTTACCCTTCCCATAATGAGTCTCCTTGGCATAACATAAGATGGCTTTTGGTGGTGAGTCTGCAGTTCTGAAATTCTGTGAAATATGCAGTCGTCCCTTCACTACAGTTACTGAAAAGTTCCCCATGACCAGGAATGGTTGTGGGTGTTAAGGTCCTATGTTTGAGAAATAGAAATAAAAAAGAATTTACATTTTAAAATAGAAAAGTATTTACATTTGAGTGGAATATTTAATACCATATAGCTGTTTACAAATCATTTATCTTTAAAAAATGTAACTTGAAGCTTTTTGTTTGCTAAGGTTTAGGATTATTAGTTATAAGATACGATACAATTCCTAGCAATTCATATTGATTAACTAGAAATAATTGAAATTATATAGCTGCACACAGACAGATAATTATTGCTAAATAGAAATAGTTGAAACAAACCGTATAATTCTAAACAAATTATAAGTATTAGATAGGAATACTTGCTACCATATAGTCTAATGATTATTTGATTTTTTATATGAATACACGAACATATCACTGTACAAACAAATGACTTTTAAAATAAGAATTTAATTTTCTTCTAACCCAAGTATACTACAATTCTATCCTTTCCCGAGGAGTATTGTTCAATAAAAACAGATATTAATAGCTAAAATTTATAATCAAAATCTACAGCATTTAAACAAAAATAAAATTGCAAATATAGCTCTGTAACAAAAAAATAAAATTATTGTCATCCTCTACACACATATATACATTATATATATATATATATATATATATATATATATATATATATATATATACAAGGAGCACACAATAAGTTTCTAGACTTTTTTCGTATGGGGACTTTTATTGATAGTACTCACATGAAACTCTACTCCCCTTCGAAGTAATCTCCTCCGGCTGCAATGCTCTTGTAACGTTCCAACAGCTTCTGGAAGGCCCCATATAAGTCCTCTTGTGTGAGCTTGTCAATGACCTCCGTCACAGCCTCTTTCATCTCCTCAATTGTCTCATAACAACAGCCTCTAAGTTTTTCCTTGAGCTTAGTGAATAACCGAAAGTCACAGGGAGCAAGGTCTGAACTATAGGGAGCATGAGGAACTGTCTTGATGCCCATCTTGGTCAAATAGTCTGTGATGGAGTTGACCCGATTTGAAAAGTGCTGGACTCTTCCAAAGGAATCTCTACCTGAACTCCCTTAAAAACTCAACATAGTATTCCTTGTTGACTGTCTGTCCAGTGGGAACCCAGTGCATGTAGATCATACCAGTGCTGTCAAAAAACGGGATCATCAAAAGTTTGTGGGTGGATTTGCTCTGTCTATCCTTCTTGGGTCTGGGAGAGCCAGCATGCTTCCACTAGGAACTCTGCCTCTTGGTCTCTGGGTCATAGCAGTAGATCCAGCTTTCATCAGGTCACCAGACGATCAAGAACTGCGTCATCTGAATTGATCAGCTCGGCCATCTCCCTGCTGTCAAGACGTCTTCCTTTCTGATCTTCTCTGAGCACCCTTTGCGCAAATCGTCCGCATCTTCAGTTCCTCGCTAATAATTGTGTGTACAGATCCCAGAGTGACATCAAACTGCGCACTTATTGTCTCTATAGACACACGATGGTCCTTATCCACGACATTCTTTATTTGGCCAATTAACTCTGGTGTTCTGACTTCCTTACTCCTCCCACACCTCTCACCATCCGTCACAGACTCCCTGCCTTCCTTGAATCTTTTATGCCACTCAAAAACTGATGCTCGATTCATGCAAGATGCTCCAAAAGCAGTCTGAAGCATTCCATACGTTTCTGTGGCATTTTCCAAGTTTAAAACAGAGTTTTATTGCATATCATTCTTCTAACGTGTCCTCAAGTCCAGATTGCATATTCTAAGTTCACCAGCCGTGACAATCAGTCTTTAGAAGGGTGTATTCCAAATGCTGCTGTAACTGTTCTGTTAAACCTGAAATCATAAAAGTTGGTCAGTCATCTCATCAGATGTATAGCAATAACATACTGAATTTTCCATGGTCTACGACAATTTTAAATGCCTGTACAAAAATATTGAAGGCACTAATATATATATACACACATACACGCATATATATATATATATATATATATATATACGCATGCATATATATATATATATATATATATATATATGTATATAATTTATGGGGTTTACGGAATTTTAATATACTCACAAATAGACCAATTTTAATCCTTTAAAAAAATAGAAACGTCTTTCCAATTCCACCCTCCCTTTTCTCGATCTATTGGTGTGTAAAGAGACTCTTCTGCATTCCTAACAACTGTATAGCATAAGCCTAATTTGACTGGCTTATACTTTCGTTGGGATTCATTTTGTCCAAAGAAGCGGAAGATAAATCTAGTTAAGACCCTAACACGTCGGGCATTAATGATATGCTCTGAGTATAAGTTGGACGATGAGGTCGAATTTATCACTGGGACACTTTATAACAATGGCTTCCCTCAAGACATTGTTTGATCTGTCATCAGGGATAAAATTTCTTACTTCAGTAAAATTAAACCTGATTCAATTCAGAGGTGTCCCGTATATCTTAGGTTGCCTTGGCTCGGTGATATTAGTGATAGATTTGACAACCAGATCTCTGCTTGTGTACGAAAGTGCTATTTTTCTTCCAACCTGCGTGTGGTCTTTCGCACACGGACTGTTTTGACATCAGGTCGAAAAGACGCCCCCCCAACATTGTAGTTCTTTGATTTATTCTTTTACATGTGTTGGCGGGTAGCAGTACATCGGGAGAACCAATCAACGTCTGGATTCAAGAATTAAAGAACAAGTACCCACAAAAATTCGTCAAGGGAACAACTTTGCTGACCGAATAAACAACAAATACGGGTCTTCCATTGCAGAATATCTCATAAATAACCGTAATTGTACCTCGTCCTACAGTGCAGACTTGTTTACCCTTTTAAGCAAGTCCCATTCGGACTATCTCCTGAAAGTAATTGAGAACATTCATATTCTCACCCATAAACCGTCCCTCTGTAAACAGAGGGAAGGTTTATTGGGTCTGAATTTGATTTGTATTCAATTTACTCCCCACCTTTCTTGTCAACTTGCATTTTTTTATCTTATATTTTTATTTATTTACTCATTTTCCTTCATTACACTGTCCCTACCCCTTTTCCATCTTAATCATTGTCCTCGTTTTAACTGTCATCAGAGAGGACCGAAACCAGTTGATTTATTTTATTTTTTAAAAAAGATTAAAATTGTTGTTTTTGTGAGCATATATATATATATATATATATATATGTTTGTGTGTGTGTGTGTGTGTGTGTGTGTGTGTGTGTGTGTGTGTGTGAGTGTGTGAACACAGTAGAGTGAGCGTGTAGGAGACCATAAGGGAATTCTGTTATTACTCCTCCAAGGAGTACTCTGTATGTCTTGGTAGTTTTACTGAGATGAGAGATAAGTTTCTGTACAGCTTCTGTTTTGTTGGTTACTCCTTCCAAGATTTGTTCAAAACAGTCCGTAGCATTTTTGTTTATTTCCCATTAAGCTTTTTGTCCCTATTTTCCATTAAAGTGCATATGATGCAACTATACAATAGTACCGACACAAACACAGCTTGGATGAAATTGTTTTATTTTATCAGAGAGTTCAGATTTTCATATGATCTAAAACCTCTTAGTAGAAATCTTCACCTTCTCTCTGCGAATGTTGACATTATTTTCAGTAGATGATATTGTTGCCAATGTATATGAACTCGTCTATTGATTTCAGGGGTTCACCACTTAAAATGAAAATCTCTTTTTAATGGACTCTTCTTCCAATTTTGATATGAAGGTCCAAAATTTTAGTTAAAGATTTAATCCGTTCGACTTTCCACAGAAGAAATTTTGTTTGTCATTGTCAAAAACTGTGCAAAGCCAGAAACACTTTTTGGATAAGGTAATAACACAAGAATGTTGTGCCACAGATTTTACAGAACAACATTCCTCAGATTTTGAATTCAAAGTTTTTTTGGGTTTTTTGTTCCTTGAAATTTGTTTTTTACAAGTCAAATGCTTAGTTAAGAGCCTTCACATAGATGGCATTGTCAATGTTTACTTGAACCAAATTAAGAAATATGTCTTATTTTATTTGTATGTGTGAAAGTATTCAGTAAAATTCATAGAATTATTGGTTGATTTTTTAAAAAATGTCGAAAAAAAAGAAGTTAAGAGTGCATTTTGTGGATAAATTTCTTTACAGAATTTTATCTCTGTATTGATATTATATCAATAGTGTATATGGAAGTAAATAATGGAAATAAACTGACAATATAGAGAAAAATTGATAAACAAGGTAAACCAAGAGAAGAAGGAGGATTTTTATGAGAAAGAAAGTCGACTCTATAAGTTTTCAGTTCAAACGAACTATCATCCTGACAAGAAAGGATGATATTTAGTGATGTTAATAGTGTATATATGTAGTGTAAAGATAAGTTTTTAAGGTTGATGTGAGCAGATATTAAAAATGGTGATGCCTAAAGAGGTATAAAAACAAATAATAATGATTAATGAAAACAATATTTCTTCGAATACCTTCAGACAAAAGTCTAATTGTTATCTATTTAATAATAAATTGATAATTTGATAGTTTTCGATGGTTTCGTCTGGAGGGGTTTTTTATGATCCTAATTTCTCTTTTTTTTCCTGATGAATTCTAATAATTAAATTGATTAGCCTCAAATGCTAAAACTTTTAATAATTATACAAAATCACACACTGAAGTTTATTGCTTTTGTGTTATTTTGATTTGGTTTGTAATTCTCGTTTCACGGAGAGTTGGATAGAAGAATATGTTTTAAAGTAAAATCTTGCTCCTATTAAAGTGCGTAGATTTTGTATTTCATTTTTTTATCATAAATAACGACGTTTACTTTTTCTATTGAATCCCGTTTCCAGATCTTTTCTGGCAGTCTGTAGAGTTCAAGCCTGAAAGGGATCATATGGAGCTATACATACAGCCTATCAATAGCGTGTTGTCCAAGCTAGCGTTGGCTCCAAAATGTTGGAATATATTCAACAAAAGTCCCTAAGGACCAATTATGAAAAACGGAGTCTGTCCTGACGGGACTGATATTCACATATCTTGTTGTAGATAATTTCCACTCCACCAAACTCTTCATGTCTTCCTAGGGGTGATTGTGCCTCTCTGTAAAATAAAGCTGAATTTTACTTATTGCCTTGCTTCGCGGGTCTTCCATTCGAAAAACCTATGGAGATTGTTCGGATCAATTAGTAGATTTCACTAAATTACCTTGGGCTATATCCAAGGAACACAAGTCGGTCAGTTAGAGACCTAAAACGTACCCGGAAAATATTGCTACATAAAACTTCTTGCTGCTTCAAGCGTGGAGAATCCACACCTCGTAGCTTATCCACTGTTTTTTTTTTTTTTGGCAAAGGGAGGATCTACAGATTATTAAGAAACTGTTTATAATTTTCTGTTTTTTTTTTAGTTCAAGTTTATAAAAATGTTTTTATTTTTATTTTTCTTCTTCTATTCAACATTTTTAATTGCTTTATCTTATTTTTTCTAACATTTTCATCGATATTTTTTCTCACGAACAAATTTGGCCTGAAACGTTTGACGTATCAATACATCCTACTCCCAAAAATTTCAAGTTCTTAAGACAAATAAAGAATTGATATCGATTAATTGATTTCCTCCCCTTCATTTTCCCTTCTCTTTTTTCTTTTCCTTTCCCTCTCCTCCAATTTGTCTTTTACTCACTTTATCTATCAATATATCTTAGATGTAGAAAATCCAAGTCTTTTTGCATTAAATATAAAAAAAAGGGATAAAAAGAAACAAACAAAAAAAAACAAAATGCATGGCGTATAACAGAACTGTTTTTTTTTCTTTCTTAATGGATAGCAAGCAAATTAATATTCTTTTATATTTTTTGCCTTGATGTCTGAATTAGTGAAACTTTTGTTCTTTATTTATTTTACATCCGACATTTTTTTTTATTTTTTCGGATCGTCATGATAAAAATGATAAATTCAGTGCAAGTCTGTCGAATGGCGAGAAGTGAAGGTTGGAAACGAGCCAAAAGTAGAGCTTCTTTTTTTTTCTCTCCCTTGTTTGATCGGGTGTGACCAGTGCAAAACAAGTGCAGCCAAGTGCAGCTGTATTATTTAATCTAATGTTTCTTTGTTTATATTTTAATCAAATGCAAAAGAATTTCTTGCTGGAATCCGGTGCATTTGCATGGAGAATTGTAAGTTTCTTTTTTCTTTCAGGTTTTTTTCCCTTTTATTTTTTCAAATAAAATTCTTTCTTCTTGGATTCAATTTGTTTATTTCTGTTTGTCTTTCTTTTAAATTCATTTATTCTTACGTGTCTGCTTTTCTTTTCATACAAACCACTCACCTCTCTCTATTTATTTATTTTGCCAGTCTCACTTTCTCAGTGCATATATTTCTTTCTTTCCTTCTTTCTTTCTTTCTTTCTTTCTTTCTTTCCTTCTTTCTTTCTTTCTTTCTTTCTTTCTTTCTTTCCTTCTTTGCTTCTTTCTTTCTTTCCTTTTTTCTTTCTTTGTTTCTTTGTTTCTTTCCTTCCTTCTTTCTTTTCTTCTTTCTTTCCTTCCTTCTTTCTTTCTTTCTTTCCTTCTTTCTTTCTTTCTTTCTTTCTTTGCTTCTTTCTTTCCTTCTTTCTTTCTTTGCTTCTTTCTTTCCTTCTTTCTTTCTTTTTTTCTTTCTTTCTTTCTTTTCATACGGCTCTATTTTTATTTTCATTCATTTTCATTGCTTTGAGAAGAGTTGGAAGAACTGAAGAACACATATTTTGACTCAAAGAACACGGTGCTCTTGTTATATACTCACATAATAAATATGCTTAAATACACATATACATGTTCATGCAGCATCATAACGACACAATAAATAATCAAACAGACGCACAATGATAAAGTCGCAAGAACAAACGACGCACGCAAGGAAGACGCAGGAAGACTTCTTTATAAAATATTTTACCTCTCATCTTTATTTGTAAGTTTCGAAAGGGTTGTTCAAAGTTTGCATGTGAGAGGGAGCTGGAGACTGAACATTACTGAAATATTTTGACCCCGAAGTTATGGCCGTCAGCGTTGTGTCTTTCTCGTTCTCCATGGTTGCTCAACCGAGCACTGGCTTTCCTTACTACATCTCGTCTACCTCCTCAACTCTACTCGCCTGTCTCCACTGGCTCGTTGAACCCAACTGACCGGAACTCAACTGTCCTCTGTTCAATTCGTCGGCCTTATATTACCTTCAAACTCCCACGCGATGATATGGACACGCCTCCGCAACTTCTTCTGATATCTAGCGACTGGGATGTGTCACTTCCGCTTTCTTTGGAATCGCCTGTGTGATCGTCATCGAGCGGAAATAACTGTCATCTAGTTCAGAGGTCACTCTCTTCCGGTGCGTCAGTCTATGAGAGTATAATGGGATTTTTTTTACCTCGTCCCATTTCATCAGCCAATTTCCGCCCACGCGATTTCCTCTCATAACTGCTATCAGAATGTGTCACTTCCTTCTGGTGCCTTACTCTGAATGGCATTTTTGGCCGGGTCAACAGGTCAAAACATAACACTCTTTGGATGACACAAAACGCCATCTTTTATTGAACCTCCAGTATTGGAGTTTTGACGGATGGAGTGCTCCTTCATTGTCATTACTCACAGCTCGACTCTAACCTGGATAGTTAGTACCTGTTAAGGTACTATCACTATCTATGTATCAAATAGATCAGTTTGATAATTATATTAGAAGTAATTGGTCTCCCCAAAGAAATCGTCGCAGCCATATAAAAACATTAAAGTAAAAGTCCGCTCACCGGATGGAGACACAGACTACTTCAACATTGTAGCTGGTGAGCTACAAGGAAACACAGTAGCCCCATACTTGTTTATCATCTGCTTAGATGACGTGCTTCGAATGTCGATTGATAAAAAGAAGGAAAACGGTTTTAAACTGGCAAAGGCAAGAGGTATAAGATACTCTGCACAAACTATTACGGATGCGGACTACGCCAATGGCATAGTGCTTCTGGCAAATACACCTGCCCAAGCCGAATCCCTGCTAAATAGTCAGGAACGAGCAGCAGGTGTCATGGGCTTCGATGTCAATGCAGGCAACACAGAATTCATGTGCTTTAATCAAAGAGGTGACATTTCCTCTAAAACCAGTGGACAAATTCACCTACCTCGGAAGCAGCGTTTCATCAACAGAGAATGGCATCAACACGCGACTAGCAAAGGCGTGGATTGCTATCGATACCCTATCGGTCATATGAAAGTCAGACCTGACCGATAAAATAAAACGCAATATTTTACAAGCAGCAATCGTGTCGATACTGCTATATTGATGCACCACATGAACGCTAAAAAAACGTATGAAGAAAAAGCTTGATGGCAATTACACAAGAATGCTGCTAACCATATTGAACAAATCCTGGAGGCACCATCAAACAAAACAGCAATTGTTCAGCCACCAACCACCCATCATGAAAACTATTAAAATTAGACGAACCAGACATGCGGGACACTGCTAGAGACCTAAGTACGAACTCATAAGCGATGTACCCATGAGGACCCTTGCACATGGAAGAGCAAAGGCTGGACGAACTATGAACAACAGCTCTGTGATGATATAGGATGTAGCCTGGAAGATCTACTGGGGGCCATGAACGATAGAAACGGGTGGTGAGAGAGGGAAATTTGTGCTAGCAGCAAGACATGATGATGATGATGATGATGAATTGAGTTCAACAACTCTTTAGAAACTACACCAAATGTAGATATAACACATTTCCCTTATCTATTGGCATAAAATGGCACCGGACGTGTTGATATTCCATTAAAATCAATCAGCCATTTGAGGAACAGAAAATTAATTTTTTTCCAAAGCGTCATTGCCAAAACCAGCAATGGCAAAGCACATTTAAAAACCAAACCGACGCTACAACAATTCTGAATTTCAAATAACAAATGGGAAAGATCATTGAAGAATGAAGTAATTGAAAAGCATATACACATATTGACTTTGCCGAGTAATCTAGAATAGGATGGGTTTCAGCCGGTTATGGATGTTTTTCCTGAAATTAGAATTTATTGCGTGGCGTGTGTTGCTTGGAATGACTGATGTCGAGTTGTGCATTTTCTTTTTTCTCTCCCCGTTTTCTGGAAAAAAAGACAAATACACTCTTTTTTCTTTAGTACTGTAAAATTAAAACAAGCTAAGAATGAATTGTCTGGAACATTCTGAAAAAAAACCTCAAGTAAATGATTTAAATAGGCCAAACAAACACTGGATTCAGTTAAAAATGATTGAATATATCAAAGTAAATGTTGAACATTTTAATCCTCATGAAAGTGACAATATCGAAAAAAGAAACAGATGCAAAGTTTTTTATCAGAAGTCATAAAAACTATTTATACTAGGATCATTAAATAGGTTTCCAGTCTTTTTTCGTATAGGAACTTTTATTGATAGTACACACTTGAAAATATAGTCCCCTTCGAAGTAATCTCCTCCGGCTACAATGCACTTGTTGTACCGTTCCAACAACTTCTGGAAGGCCCCATCGAAGTCCTCTTCTGTGAGCATGTCAATGACCTTCGTCACAGCCTCTTTCATCTCCTCAATTGTCTCATAACGACAGCCTCTGAGATTAAGGTATTACCAAAAGTCACAGGGAGCAAGGTTTGGACTATAGAGAGGGTGAAGAAGAGTCTTGATGCTCATCTTGGTCAAATAGTCTGTGACAAGGATGGAGTTGTGGACTGGTGCATTGTCCTGGTGGAAATGCCACTGATCTGATTTGAAGAGTGCTGGCCTTTTCCGACCGAATCTCTTGCTGAACTCCCTTAAGACCTCAACATAGTAACCCTAACCCTAAACTTTTGACCTAACAACTCTCGTGTATTGACATCTTTACTCCTCCCACACCTCTCATCATCCCTCACAAACTCCCTGCTTTCCTTGAATCTCTTATGCCACTCAAAAACTGATGCTCGATTCATGCAAGATGGTCTGAAGCAGTCTGAAGCATTCCATACGTTTCTGTAGCATTTTTTCTAAGTTTAAAACAGAATTTTATTGCATTTCGTTCTTCTAAAGTGTCCTCAAGTCCAGATTGCATTTTTGAAATTCACTTGCTTTAGTAGGGTGTATTCCAATTGCTGCTGTAGCTGTTTATTTGAACCTGAAATCATAAAAGTTGGTCAGTCAACTCATAAGATGTATAGCAATAGCATACTGAATTTTTAAGAGTCTACAACAATTCTAAATGCCTGTACAAAAAAAGTCTGAAAACTTATTGAATGCACCACATACATAGAGGCTTAAATTTGATGCAAAAGATATATGTATATACTTAGCACATACATTCATATAAAGAATATACATTTTACATGTACATAGTCGGACACACGAGCAAAGTCATAAAGGGATGCATATATATATGTATATATATATATATATACATATATATATAAAGAAAACTTCCCGAAAACGAAATCGATCTAAATCTACAAAATTCCATCAAATCACGTTGAGAAAAAGAACTTGACCAAAAGAAACAATTTCCATGAAGAACTGAGGAATTCACGGAACAAATTGTCCCGACCTTGACAAATTAATAAGTACTACTCATTTCTCACTGGAATTTAAAATCTCCGACCTTACAGAACACAGGGCAGAGAATTAGACAACCCCGATGTCTGTGAACGACCCATAATTTAATTTTGTAAACGTCAACCAGGCAAAACGAGAACAGAAAAACAACGATTTATTTATTCTTATATTCATAAACTTCCCTTTCTTATTATTTGATTTCATTTATTTTATTTGCAACCTGCCATCTTTAATCTGACCTTAAGTTTCGGCTAACTCCATCAAAAACTCTGTTCATAGTGAAAAAAAATCTCGATACGTAGTTGATGAAGTGGTAATCGACGAATTCTAAATACCGAGGAAACTGGATCAACAGCCGTTTTCACCTTTGACAGCGTGGCCTGCTGAGCACGCCAAACTTTTCAAACAGTTAAATAAAAACTCCCGACCATTAAAAAATAATAACAAACAAAAAACAGGCTAATTTTCTTCTAAACCAAACCTGCTAGAATTTTATTATTTTTTGTGGAACATCATTCAGGCAAAGTTTATATCATTCAGTGTTATTTATTACCAAATTCTGTACCTTTGAAACTCACTAAACAAATGCGCGTGCACACACACACACACACACACACACACACACACACACACACACACACACACACACACACACACATATCATATATATATATATATATATATATATATATATATAAGTAAATAATGGAAAAGAATCCGTCAGTTAGAAGAACATTAGAAAACAAAGCAATCCAAAAGTGATGAATTTTTTTACAAAGGAAAGTCAACGTCAAAGCGTTTCAGTTTTGATGAGGCTTCATCAAGGCTTTAAAATTGTGAAACAAATGTTGATAGAACGATAAATAATTAACGTCGACTTTCCTTCGTCATAAATTCATCATTTTTGAATTACTTTATTTTTTTTCTTTTCTTCATATATATATATATATATATATATATATATATAATGCCTAAGTATACGTGGGACCCATCTGGTTGCAAATAAATTTACTAATAATAAATTTGTGTTCTTTTTTTTTTGTTTTAGATTTGAAAATAGTATACTTTAACAAGCATAAATCCTCGATCACAATGCCTTAGAGAAGAAAAGAAAAAAATATTTTGCGTCACTACTTATTTGGAGACAAAATCATTGAAAACTGTCTCAAAATAGATGCCACCCATTAATATGATAAAGATTTATTACTGAGACAAGAAACTAAGAAAATGATTGCATGTCCTCGAAGCTGATTGTGCAGTTTTTACCGGACAAGTTTCAAATTAGTGCTATTGTTCTTGTCTCAGTAATAAATCATTATCATATGAATTGGTTGCATCTATTTTGATACATCCTGTATATATATATATATATATATATATATATATATATATATATATATATATATATATATATATATCACATATTTTTATTTGCTTCATTACAAAGAGTGAATGCAATTAACAGGTGAAACACGGGACTTATGTGATTTATTTTATGAATGTATTTTGAATACATGAAACGTTTAGTAATGAGACAGGCCGATACAAAAAGTTGAGATATATTTTTCAAAATTTTATCCTACTCTTCAGACCAGTATTTGAGCACTTTTCTTATTTAAGAAAACGCTTTTTAATAGAATGTTTATTCACACACACACACACACACACACACACACACACACACACACACACACACACACACACACACGTGTAATTCGTATGTATGACTGCAAAATATTCTTATTTTTTGCTACAGTTTTTCAATACTCTAAATTTTAGTAATAAAGAATACCAAATAATATCCGTTTTATAATATAATATTCCCCCACAAAAAAATTCTTGTTTGTTCGGCTTAGAAGATAATCAAATTTTTATTTAAAACTTGTCTCGGGAGGTACTCCTT
>OY757939.1:3545642-3570642 GCA_963585895.1 Sepioteuthis lessoniana
CATAGATATAACATTACATATGAATTTTCAATTTGTTATACACAGACTTCTTATCGGTGCCTCTGAGATTTACACCTGTTTTCGAGATCATGAAAATTTGGTTTACGTTTCTTTGTAACATGGCATGTCAACCGTCGTGAAGAATTTAACCCCTAAGCCATTTTCGTTGAAGAACAGCAGTGATGCTATCAAACCCAAAGCGTAGGGTGGGGATATGGGAGTTATTACCTTTCCCAAGGGTATTATATCGAAAGTGGACGCAGTCATCTGACCGGATTTCGAACTCGCACTCTACGATATCACAATTCTGCACATTAGCCACTGCATTTCAGAGACGCAAAATTTGATAAGTTCTATTGCTTAAATATTGAGAACACTCCTAATTTTTATTCTAATTGTTAATTTTAATTTTTTAATTCTTTTTAATGAATTACCAGTTGGTATATTTGATAGAAATATGTGGAAAGTTGGATAAATCAATCACTTAATTAAAATTTCGATGTGTGATATTTTGTTCGGTTTTATTTCATCTCGAACTTCTAGCAGAGACCATTTTTTTGAGTTTTTCTATTTAAAAGTATGTAAGGGGAAATGATAAGCTGGTGGAGGGAGTATTGTCGTAGTAGGAAAGAAGGGAGGGGTTTAAAGTCAAATGTATCAGGTTTCATTAAATATTTTTTTGTTTTGAAAGTGGAGATATTAGGGAGCTGATAAGAAAAAAGTAAGCAAGGGTTGGGTGAAAAGGGTTTCAGCATATCTTGTTTCGTGGAAAGATATTGACTATATTGTGATGTCGCAGAAATTTGTCTATATTGTGGTTGGCCCAGCGGTTAGAGTGTTCGCCAATGGCCCGGGAGAGTCATACCAATGACTTTAAAAATGGAACTTGATACCACCTTGCTTAACACTCAGCATTATAAGGTACGGTTCAAGGGTAAAGTGGAGCAATCCAGGGAATGGAGTAGTAGCTATCGAAAAGGGAGCCTTCGGGTCACCCTCGACTATGGTCGCTAACTTTACTTTTACAGGTATATCTAAGTTAAGATAGCATAGACATCAGTCAACGGAGCTTAGTGACTCTCAGTTTCTTGCCAATTTAATCGCCACGTTGATACGCGTCTGTCCTGATAAACGGATCGTCGAGAAACTGACTGCAGTCACCTTGGACTCTGTGTCTAACTTTGACTGATATGTTCTATCACCGATATTGAACACTCTTATTATTAATATCAATAATCATTATTAATATTAACTGGAACTGCGCACTCCTAACATATATATATATATATATATGAAATGATAAATTAATTAAATTCTAAATGAAGATGAACGAACGTTTAATGTAATGTCCGCTTTTAGTTGATCTTATGTATACATAGGTTTTTTTTAAATACCCTATCCGGTGGCAAAAGCTGCTCGGTAGCGCCAGGAGTGGCAGTACCGCCTTGAGCTACCGAAACTGTGTTATCACCCTGGATGGCAGCTGATGAGGCTAGGATATCGCACGTGCTTCCACACGTTGTATGATGAAAAAAAAAAAAAATATATATATTAACTTTAAAATTAATAAATGAATATATATATATATATATAGATATATATATATTCATTTATTAATTTTTGCTGATTATATTTCTAATAATAATTTAATTTTCTTAATTATAAAAAACATCAAAAATTTTGAAACACTGATAAAGTTTGAAAAATTCTTAAAATCCATAGTAAATCCGTTACGCTTTTTGATAAATTTCGAACACAGATTACGTCACATAGATTTGAAATAGAACGCTACAAACGGTAATGGAAGACAAATACTTTTCTCACTTTTTTATTTTTATTCTAAAATCAAATATAATTCAGAATATTCATCAGATGTGAACATATTTTTGATGATGGTTAAATCTAAAACCAAAATGTTAACGTTGGCAGATTATTCAACTACAATTAAACTCTATTTCTGAATCCCTTGTTTGTTCATATTTTTGTGTTACACATAGATTTCGCCGTTGGACGTTGATTTGACAGGATGCTTTAATGGGGCTTCATGTCAGTGAGGGCGGGGATGTGCAATAAAACCGTCGAAAAGAAGGCCCCGAAACGGTGCACATTCTCTCCTGATGACCCCAAAACAAGCATGGAGTTAAAACTGCTCGGTGGAAATAAGAAAGGCCTAAGAAGCGTTTTCTATCCGCTCACTTTTGGGTGAGTTCCTGTTACTTGATAAGTAACTTCCTTCTCATAAAACCGAAATGTTAACATTGGCAGATTATTCAACTACAATTAAACTCTTTTTCTGAATCCCTTGTTTTTTCATATTTTTGTGTTACACATACATACGTAGACACACGTATTGACAGTCGTGAATGAATGTGATGTGTTGGTTCTTGTTGTTTGCAGGTAAAATGCTTAACCAGTAAAGTTGATTATGCAGAAAAATAATGATTTGTAGTTGAAAACTTGCTCAACTTATATTCTTATGGTATCTGTTGTCACCAAAGGAAAGAAAAACGAAGTGTTATGTTACGAGTGTCCTTCGTAAATATAACGCCTACAGGTTTATACTGTTTTCAATATTACTGTTATGTAAAATGATATAAATACCCATAAACATACAAGTAAATAAATAAATAAATAGACGAAATAAAATAAAGTAGAAAAAATCAAAGCAGTAACCTTGATTAGTCACAGATGGATCAAGCCACGATTAAAACTGGGTATTGTTTAAGATTCAGGTTTGTTTTGTTTTGTTTGTTTAATGGCATATCAAACTTGGTGGATTATTTAATGCCGAAGGTATCTTTGTAGAAGAACAGTAGGGGTACTATTAAATCCATAGCAGAAGAAATATATATATATATACATATATATATATATATATATAATCGAAATAGTCATGAATTTATTAGTTTTCTTATTTCGGTATACATTTCTTAAATTGATTACGGTAACTTCCCTTCCCATGTGGTTACTCATCTGACTACTGAGCAAGTCTATCCTTACTTAACTTTAATAATATCGCGGAAACTAGGGATTTGACCGGAAGTGTAAAATATTTAGAGATGCCCGGGTTAAAACGAGAAGCGTATCAGCAGCGAATCGACAAAGACTTCTGATTGGTGGAAAGGGCCCAAATGAGATAGCCGTTAGAGCAGTGTGCGCGGGATAGAAAACGAGAAAGAATTAGTTGGCAGCCGGATGCGACGAGGTAGAGACAGTCAGTTGAAAACCAGATACGGAAATGTGAAGACAGCCGAAAGCTGCAGCCCCCATTTTGGAGTGAGCTTCGGAAAAGGGTTTCACACCAAACGCACAAGGGGTGTCCTCGTGGTGTAATGGTTAAAGCGATAGACTCCGAAATTGTAGTAAGGGAGTTCGAACTCCAGTCGCGCTATTACGTTCACTTTCGGGCAAATACACTTGGGAAAGGTATGAACCCCCTTAGCCTCCTAGCTATGGGTTAAATAGTACCACTACTGTTCTTCTAGGAGGATCGCTTTGGCATTAGATAACCTACAACGGTTGATATGCCATTAAATAAAGAAACCAAACCAGACGCGCAGCTGTGGAGACGAAACAAGTGAACAAGTATGTTAGAATTACAAAAGAAAACGAGAAAGAAAATTCAAGGTCTGTCTCTGTTCCCTTTCTCCTAACGACATTTTGTTTTTCTTTGACTAGCAACGCGGTGGTTGACTCAGTTTTCATACTCTGTTCCCTTTCTCCTAACGACATTTTGTTTTTCTTTGACTAGCAACGCGGTGGTTGACTCAGTTTTCATACTCCGTTTCTCTTTCCCCGATAGCAACTTAAAAAGTTTAGTAGCGAATAAACTTTTGTCCAATTGAAACAAGTCGTAGTACAAATGTCTATTAGGACCGCACCAGCACAAACTTCCATTTCAACACCATAGCGTTGCAAGCGTCTATTGGTGTCGTACAATGTTGTAACCGTATATTTGGTGTGTAACGGTACAATGTCTTATTTGGTGTTGTAACAATACAACCATCTATTTGCAACCCGTAGTGGTATAGAAGTATGGAATGTAAGAACTCGTTAAATGACAACATCGCATCTTCTTAGAGACTCATACACACACCAGTCGGTGGAAATGTATGACTAAAGTAAACATTTTAACTGCGATTCTCTTTACCGTTTATAAATCAGAAAAATAACGAATCTCAGAATCTAAGACATATTTGTTGAAATCAAGACTGTATAATGAAGTATTTTTGAATATTTTCTGAATTATTTTGTCTTCTCGTCCTTAAAAACCAATTAGAACTTCGGATATTACACCCTTCTTACTTTTTAAGAGTATATTTTGTATTTGGTATTCTTATAATTAGTCTATGCCCGTGGTGTAATGGTTATCGTCGTAGGAAATGGATACGGTGACACGAGTTCAAATCCTGGACGAGACTGATTGCATTTCACATAGCACTAATACCCTTGGGAAATGTATGAATCCAATTACTCTCCCTCCAGATATGGGTAAATAGTAGGACAGACTGGGTTCTTCAGTCTTGGTGAGGCAACTAGTCTAGGGGAAGGAAAACTCTGAATTCAAACCTGTTAAACCCTGCTTAGAATTTGACCTTGTGTCAAATCCTGCCCGAGTGGAGGGGTTGGGTAAATATAATAATTAGTCTATGATTTTGGAAATAATTATTTTAATGTGGTGTTTGGACAAGTGAACTAACTCATTTCTTGTTTTACTAATATCTATGTATTTATCTAGCCCATCTTCCACGGGTAGGATGAGACACAAGGTCAATCTTTTAAGCGAAGCAAAGCTAATATGAATTTAGAACTTTCCTTCTCCGAGATTGCTGGCCCAACCAAGGTTAAATAACCCACTATACCCTACTATTTACTCATAGCTGAGGGAAAGAAGGATTCCTAAGTTCATTAGCGTGAAGTGAAACGCATAAAGCCTCGTTCTGGATTTGAACTTAGATCGTTGATACTATTTCCTACAATGACAACTGTTACACAAAGTTTGCCCTCAACGTAGCCAAAGTTTCTGTTCAGTTTAGCACAGTAGAAGAGAATTTGGAGAGCATTCACTTGTATAAATATGGAATCATTTTTGTTACGCTGGTTGCTTAGAATGATAATTTCCGTTTGGGTGACGTTGCTGGAAATAAAAATGCCTAGTCCGTATATTAGCCACCATTTGCTTTCTGTGTGCCATTTTCTTTCTCCTTTAAAAAGATTTCTCTCTTTTATTACGAATCTTAAAAGTCATGAAGCCTATCAAAATGATCGAAGAAACATCTTAACACTAAAAACACAAAGAATGCAATAAATTCTCAGTATAATAAAAGATAATTCTGTAAACCATAAAGAAGACATCCTTTATGCCGAATGTACATTTGACTTGGGTTGAATCCTGACTGACCAAAACTCTGTGATAAGAAGAAAATAATACAAAGAACTAGTTTAAACTTAGGGAATTCTTTGCATCTTTTCTATTTGTTTTTAAAAACTTTTGGTGTCAAATTTCCGTCAACATTTCCAGCTGAAAAATTTGCTGAAGCTTAAACCAAAAATTCCCATTCACTTATCACTTCCTCTCTTTGTTATTTTCTTCATTCTTTCTGCGAAAAGCCATTAATTCTCACAGACAAGATCAACTTGTGTCTTTTCGACCGCCAAAACAAACTGAAAAGTCTTTTAATTCATAGGCCTTTCCTTCTTTAGTTGCTTTGAATAAACCTTTCACTCTCCCTCATTCTCTCCCACTACCGTCAGGCATTTCTATTTATCTTCTATTTTCTTCTCAAATGGCCCCCCTTGATTCCCAGAGACAATATCAACTAGTGACATACGCTCAAGTGTAAATGACAAATGGTCCCCGGCGTTTCTTAAGATTAGCGGAAGAAACGAAGTCGACTTGGTCTTTCGACTTAATCAATAGCCTCACAGTGATCTCCCCTTATTCCCCCTCGACACCCCACATACACATGACTGTCATACACCTGACTAAAACGAACGTCTTGCTACAGTAATGGCTTGCGGTGGAGGCATAGTTAGAATCTTTTAGTAAAGTACCAAATCATCTTACAACATGTGGTTTAGGTAGTCCTGTGTTTGACTTGATTACACTCAATATGAAACTAACAATAGAAATTAGAGAACTAAAGAAGAAAATAGCATTAAAGAGAATTTTTGAACAACCATTATTATAGTTAAGAAACGTATTACACTTTTATCGATATTATTTAACATGGGATTATTTCCACTATTCAAAAATATTCTTTTTCGAGCAATGCACTTTCTAAACTAATGTTATAATTGTGAATGTATGTGTGAGTGTAAATCATTAAAGGGTTCCAATACATCTCTCTCTCTCTCTCTCTCTCTCTCTCTCTCTCTTGCCTTTGCCGTCTATCTCTCGCTCTCTCGTATATATATATATATATATATATAGGTACTATTCGGTCCAGTTAAACCAGAGCTGGGAGTAATTCCTTCAGGACAAGAAAATCATTCAAAAACTGAACATTTAAATTTTCCTGGTATGGATGGAAATAAATCTATTGTCCTAAAGTAACCGGTATTTGTTTTTTTTTTTCTTAAAGAAAGTATATATATATATATATATATAGGAAAAATATATATGGCAGGTAGGGGGAAATGTTAAATTGCAATTACATTAAGACCCAATAAACATTCCCTCTGCTTACAGAGGGATGGTTTATGAGTCAAAATGTATATAGTTTCTAACACTTTAATGTGGAAGTCTGAATGGGACCTGCTTAAAATAGTAAACAGATCCACACTGTAAGTAGAGGCACATTCACGGTTATTTATAAGGTGTTCTGCTATAGCAAAGTAGTTTCCAAGCCGTATCTTTGTAGAAACATGCTGGTTGACTCGCGCGTCTAATCGTTGACTAGTTCTCCCGACGTACTGCAAACCGCAAGGAATATATTAAACCACTGGTATGTTGGCGGGGGAGAACATCTTTACTCCCAGATGTCAACACAGTAAGCGTGCGATACACAACCCGTAAATTAGGGGCAAAGTGATACCTCCGTATAGATGCAGAAATCTGATCTGCAAATCGATCAGTAATCTCACCCAGCCAGGGTAGTCTGAGATACACAGGATATCTCTGAGTCGACGTGGCTTTTGTCTTATGAAAGTGAGCAATCTTATTCCTGATAACAGATCGAACAATGTCTTCAGGGAAGCCGTTGTTTCAAAGTGTCTCAGTGATAAAACCAACTTTACCGTCAGGTTTCGACTCAAAGCATATCATTAATGCTCTGTGTACCTTGATTAAATTCAATTTACGCTTTTGGGGGTAAAATGTATCCCAGCGGATATACAAACCTGTGAAAGTAGGTTTGCGATAAGCACCGGTAAAGAATCCTCTTTATACAGTAGAACATCAAGAAAAGGAAATGTGGAATTACACTCTTTTTCCAGAGTAAATCGAAGAGAAAGGCACAATTTATAAAGACTGGAAAAAATTTGCCAGCCTCAGTCTCACGACTAAATATACAGAATGTGTCATCGACATAGCGAAAATACAGATCTGGCAAAGTGCCTTTGGAGAACAAGTCAACCTCATGGAAACCTACGAAAATTCCGGCCATTGTGGAACACAAAACTGAACCCATAATGGAATCAACATCCTGAGTTCAAATCTTGGACGAGGTTTTTTTGCATTTCATTTCAAGTCAATGATTTTGAGAAAGTCATGAATCCTCTTGTTCTCGCTTCAGTTGTGAGAAAATACAAGGACAGACAAGGTTCTTTAGCCTTGTAAAGGCAAAGAGAGTAGAAGAAGGAAAATTCTAAATTCAAATCAATCTTATTTAGCTGACTGAAGGGAAAATCGTTTTTTAAAAACGTTTAAAATCGTTGTCGTTGCAAGACTGTCAGCATTACTGCCAGTTTCACGAGGAGAAAATCGATTCATATTTCAGCTATTTTCCAATTGAGTTATATTAAAAGGCTTCAGACGACTACGATTTTAAACGGTTTTAAAAATAAACTTTATCTACTGTCATTATTTAACCAAAATTCTAATTCATTCTCTTTAGAAACTCTAGTTAAATGTTGGTACATAATGATTTAAATGCACCATATTATCTTTAAAAAAAGATACTTTCTAATTCAAATGTCTGTTAAAAAAAAAGGGATTTTCCGACATGGAGATAAAAAATAAAAAATAAATGAATAAAGAAATAAAGAAATAAAGAAAAATCAGGTACACTAACTTATTAGGGGTGTCCTCGTGGTGTAATGGTTAAAGTGATGGACTGCGGAATCGTAGTACGCGGTTTCGCACTTCCGTCGCGCTATTACATTCACTTTCGGGCAAATACCCTTGGGAAAGGTATGAACCCCCTTATCTTCCCAGCTATGGGCAAATAATGCCACTACTGTTCTTCTAGGAGAATGGCTTTGACATTAAATAACCTGAAAAGAGTTGATATGGCATTAAACAACCAAACATAATTTATTCTTTTTCTTAAATAATTTTCCACTCCAACTTTATTTTTTGAATAAATAGAATTGCATAATTCAATATTGAGTATAGACGTTTGTTTTTCAAAATCATTTCACAAATTTAAGTTATTTTAAGTTTTAAATTCATCAAAAATAAATAAATAAATAAAACAACGTTGAATATCCAGAAGCTTTAAAATAAAATTAAAAAAAATCCACACACTTTTAACAAATTAATTTTCAGCCAAAATCTTGGATAGGACTCAGATTTTCAAACTAAGTTTATCAATTTATATTAAATCAATTCTGTAATCGGCGGAAGCAAACAAACTGTGGAGCAGGGTCATCTATTCGAGAAGCACCTCATTAATAAAAAAAAAAGACAACAGTTTTTGTATAATACACACCTATTGTCTTGTCGGTGGGGGGGGTCTTAGAATTAATTTCGTCTGCATAGGGATAAGCCCCCTAAAATGGTATTCGGGATATGACTCCAAACTGCATCCGGTTGTTATTCTTTAGTTCTGGAGATCTATGGTGTGAAAGAACCCCCTCTCTTCATTGTTTTAACTCCATTATGCCATCTCTGTCCTGGAGTGGAGGTATCTGTTGTGGTTCCATCTTCGGGTTAAATAAATCCTTTTTTGGATTATTTGTATTGTATAGGAATACTTGAAAAATACAATAGATACAAATTACTAATATTAGATTGGAATGGTTGATTATTTGTTTTAAAAATAATTGTTTTAGGTTATACTTGTTCGCAAAAGATTATTGTTATTATCAGTTACTTAAAACATATGATTACTTTCAAATTATTGGTGTTGGAAAGGAATACTTGAAACTAAATGACTGTATGCAAACAAATGATTATTATCGTTAAATGAAAAAGAATGAAAAACATTGCAATGGAACATTAAAAATATGAACACTTAAATCAAATTTTGGCTTTAGATAACTCGTAAAAAGTCGATTCTAAATAGGTTTTAACTGTTTATGATTTAAATTTCATAAAACAGAAAATAAATAGCCGAGATTTTTAGCAGTCAAACATACATAAATAATGACATTATTTATATATGAGTTTTGATTAATTGACATTGATAGAATATTTAAATTTTTGATCTTCACATCTAAACGAATATATATGTACAGCCGAACATAGTATATGATAAAGTGATGATGTCTATACGCCTAGGCTATATGACGAGACAAATCAATCACAATGACAATAATTTTTATTAATAACCTTGATGTATTTGAAACGTTTTTGTCGGAATGCTGAATTGAAGAGTACTACACCCATTATACACATTAAACTGAACTTCCATCGATTTTGTCTTGTTTTCAAAATTGAATATTCTTTCAAGGGGATGATTTGAGGTCGTGATGTACATTTTAAAGAAATCGCCAGGGTGCAGCTTCAAACTATTTTTAAAGAATAAATTAACGCTTGATTCTTTTGCTTTCTGTCTTTGTAAATAAATCGCCAGCATATTCATTCTGAATACAAATGACAGGTCTACTAGTAAAGACCTGTGTATTTCTGCATATGTATAGTTTCGTTTGTTTTGATTTTATTGCATATCAAACATTGTATGTTATTTAATGTCAAATCCTTCTATATATTTAAACCGATCTATTTTAAATAATTCAGTTTAGTATAAGTACATTTTTGTTTACGCACAGTTAAATGTAAAAATTGTTCTATTGCAAACAATTCAGTTTAGTATAAGTACAGTTTAGTTCAATTTGACCCATAGATAGGACTCTATCAGGTAATACCACTCCGGACCAAAATCTACCTGGGAACGATGGCAATAAAGGAGTACTCGACATTTCCCAGAGCTCCATCATTACTGCAGTCTCATCATTCGAATGTTTCGTGTCATATACAGGACACTCATCAGGGAAGTCTTTCTCCTCGGAGTATTCAACAGTTTCATTGACTGGGCCATTAATATATATAGAAATTATTTTAGAATCATCATTTGCACATAGATTCTGTATGAACACGCACGCGCGCACGTATATATATTCTATGCTTTAAATGTTTTGTTTCTGTATGGGTGCTGAAGAAAAAATGTATATATGTAAAAGAATATATTTTTACTTGGGTTGCTAAAAATTGAGTCAATGGGGGATTGGATACTGTCAGTTTATTCGTCTCATGAACAGATAACCTTGAAATTGGGTCACAGAGAACTACTGATTCAATGCCTACTCTTTCCTAATTTGAATTTATATACTCAACCAATGATATTGAGCACTCATTATTTATAAATATAGTAAACAATACTATCAGTATTAATATAAAGTATATAAGTATATATCATCATCAGATCATGATGTTGATGACGATGATGGTACAGTGTCTCTTAACTCTCTCTCTCTCTCTCTCTCTTTCTTAACATCCATCCCAATCTTCCATCGCTCATGACAGATTCTGTAGACAGTGTCCGCATCGATATGATGAAAAGGCTTTGCTGGTCGGCCAGCACTTATGTGTCAAGGCGTGGGAACCCACTGCACATGAGTTCGTTTCTGCTTCACCAGCAGTGCTCAGCATGTTTTGTTCTTCTAACTCGAATGTTTTGAGGAGTGCAGCTTCAAGGATTTAAAACACCATGTAGCATTCTTGTGTAGTTCCCATTTAGCTATAACATATATATATATATATTTATATATATATATATATGTGTGTGTGTGTGTATATGTAAGTGTGTATATATATATATATACTTTTTATTGTTTATTGTTTTATTTCTGTATAGCTGCTGAAAGAAACATGTTTTCTATTGAACTTGGGTCGTTATCCAATTAATATTTCGTCGCCTGAGAATTATTATTGAAAGTCTGAATTTATTTCGGGCTTTTATATGCTGGTTCCCTGCCGCGAAGTCTGACGGGAAGGTACAATTAATTTTTCGAGATTTCTTTTCTTTTTTTTTCTTACTTTTTATTAGAAACATCAAAAGTTGTAAATTGAAAAAAGTGCGAACGTCTTTTATTTGCCAAACCACACATAGTTTTCCCGAGTTTTTGTTATACGAAACAGTGAAAAGCTATTTATTTAAGTAAATTCATTTGAGACTTTCTCGTGTAAAAGTCGATGTTTACGAATTGTATATTTATATGTAAAAAGATCTGTTACGATGTAAATATCGGAGGATGTTCTGAAATATTCTCGGACCAACCAAAAAGGTTTAAATAAAATTGAGAATTATGTGTGATGGCTGCTGAATTGCGATATGAGTAGCAAGAATAGAATATATGTTTTATGGGTTTTGATCATTCCTTACTAGGTCGAGCCGAAAATTTTTCAGTTCTCCTTCATATTTATACGAGGCCAATTAAGAAACTGATGGAACTGAGGTAAATTTATGTTTTAGATTGGCAACCCAGATTGAAAATCAGTTGGTCGATAATCAGTTCACGTACGCGTGAAAATGGTTGGATTATATCTGCCTCTTAGGATCTACGCTTATTTCAAAGAGGACTGATTAAGTGTTTCAAGAAAATGGCAGTGTCAAAGTTTTAGGTAATGTGAGAGAAACTTTTAACAAATAAACACAGGCATAGGGAGATTAACTCTTTACACGGAAACCTACCTTCAGGTGACTCAAAGCATTTTTTGAGGCTTGAGAAATTGTTTAAATTGTAACACCGTTTTTGTCGGACGTTCATTTAAAGAACTAAGAAAAATGCTACAAAAAAGGTGCGCTTAACGTAACAGTTAAGGTCATAGGATATGGAATCAGCTATCCGAGTTCAAGCCCTGTGTTTCAATTGGTGATAATGTCCTGGGGAAAAGCAAGAATTCATATCTTCTCTTTCCCAAGCTATTAGTAAGTAGATAATAGCGCAAATAGGTTTTTCTAACCCTGGTAAGAACATCGTATTAGAAGAAAGAAAACTCCATATTGTAAAATGCTGTACTTAAAAATTGATTCTTGTCACATCCTTTCCATGACAAAATGGTTGAATAAGTTCCATCAAAAATTGTTCATATCAGATCTATATTTAGCAATAAAAACGATTGATGATAGATTAAACTTTATCAGCAGATTTTCAATAAGAGTCACTAACCTGAAAAAAAAAGCAAGCAAACAAACAACCAAATAAATAAATAGATAAACAAACAAAAAGCAAAAACAAAAACAAGAACGCTTCCATTACTTTACAGACACAATTTTTGTGTACGAATTTTTGATCAAACAGAAGATCTCTATGGCATTAGAAGGATGCCAAAACGTTCTCGCATTCAATGTACAGTGGAAGGATATTGTTTTGTTATTTTTTAAATCCAACTTTCTTTAGGGGTCTTTTGTAGTCGTCGGACGCCAACCGGAAATTTCAAAACAAAACCTTTTTTATTACACACGGTAGACTGTTCAAATTGAAATATCTCGTATCAGTTAATTCCGTTTACTGGTCATTACACACTTGTAATGCTGCATTTTTTGGCTGAACCTCAACCCAGAAATTAGACTTATGACATCCAGGTTGATATGTGCCTCAGGTTTTCAAATCTTTGAGTTATTCTTTGTCTTTTTTTAAAAACTTTATTGCGCAGGGGTCGATGAAAGATACCGTTCACAATAAAAGGCACCTTAAGAAAACGAGAGGAGACTGCTGTTGGAACTTTGCGTGTATAATAACTACGATAAAGACAATGGTCCAAATTGTGTAAATAATGTATATATAATAAATCATCGTCTGAGAAATCTACATAGATATTAACTCAATCTATTAATTTTCCTATTCTCATCATTCATTTGATTCTTTTTCCTATTTTTCTAATCATCTTATTGTTTCTTTTGCACTCCTGCCAATATACCTTCCTCTTTTATCCTCTTCCCTCATGTTTCATTGGAGAAATATATTTATCTTTCTCAGCTTATGAGTTCAGGCCGTTTATTCCCCGAGAGAATGGCAAGTAACGGTCCCACTCTATACAACTAATGACAATCGGACTGACACTAGTGTAAGCCACCCGGGAAAGACCGTGTTGATTTGATCTTTTGGCTCAATCAAAAAGGCTTGGAGATATTGTCTAATTGGCACGAAATCCTGCCTTTCTCAAACAAGCATTTTCTGTGCCAAAATGGTCTCCAAAGGCGGAAGTGGTGAAATAATTTAGAAAATAAAGAAAGAAAGAAGCTGATTTTGCAATCAATCATTGCAAGTCGCTCAGTAGCCAGGAAAATTCATATCTTTTCATCTGTATTTTAAAACACAACCTATTAGAGATTTCAAGACATATTTGACCTTATTATGAACAATTTGTAACATGAACATTTATGTTCATGAAATAATATTCGCTAGAATTACTCGATTATTGATGACTAACAAGTATATCAATTTCGAAATCTAACACCGCAAATAATTTTATCAATGAAATAACATTTGTAGTGACCACATTGCCTGGAATGTATTTATTCTACTTGATTAAATATTGGGTGGGGCTTTACTGCCACTCAGCATTTTCAACTCTGTTCATAGTTGCTTAGTGGAGAGTGGTGTAACGGTTATCGTCGTACGAAATGGACAAAGCAACTCAAGTTCAAATTCTGAACGTAGCTGGTTGCAGTTGACTTCGGGTTAGTGCGCTTGGGAAAAAGTATTAAGCCATTTCTTCTGCCACCAACTATAGGTTAATAGTAGGGATGACTGGTTTCTTTCGCCTTGGGTTGGCAACCAGACTAGGAGAAGGGACATTACTGAATTTAAACCAGCACTACTCCTCTTAAAACTTTACCTTGAGTTATATTCTGCCCATGTGAGAAGAGTTAGTTAAATACAAAGGGAGAATTCAATATTTAATAAGACGCCAACCTGAGACAAAGGGAGTCCACGTAATAAGAGGACTAACGCGCTGGACTGCAACTTTGAAGTAAACCTGTTTGAACTCCAGTCGAGCACTTTTGGATTCTCACTTGGGAAAAGTAGGAATCCCCTTATCCCTACCCTAGCTTTGGATTAAACAGTACCACTACTGTTCTTCTAGAAAGATTTTGTATGAAATAACCCACAAATTTTGATGTGCCGTTAAAAAAGAAAATAAACTAAACTAATCTTGAATAGCGTTTGTTTTTGTATTTTGTTTGTATTGATTCCAAAAAGATTTAAACTGGAAACTGCCTCGTATCCCAAAACGAAAGTTTGTCACTGGGAATATTTAGGACAGGTGCTCTTTTACAAAGAGAGGGACACTAAGACTGAGAAAGACAGAGAGTTGGTGAAAAAGACAGACACCATCTAAAAAAGTGCAGTGAGCATTCATTGAATATATTCTTTTAATTTTCAGGGATCAATGACAGTTCCTAAAAATTTGGTTGAAATATGACCGAAATTGGTAGAATCTCTCCTGATACATGAACACACTGAGGTTCTGGGAATAATAAAAAGATTTATAAATTGAAAATAATCTTCAAGGCAAAATAGTCATGAAAGATTGAGTTTCGCTAATCTTCTAAGCTGGAATGTTCCTTTTTTGACAATATACATTTTACTAGAAATAAGTAACTTATTCATATATACATACAAATTCTAATGAGAGGGGAATAATATTTATCGTCTCAAACCAATTCCTAAAGGACGTGTTCGAAAAAAAAAAAAAAACGGATATTTACTGTCAAATTCATCCTGACAATTTAAAGTTCTGTAATAAAATTATTGTCGGATAAAGAGAAAAGATACTTACCTTAACAAAAATTATTTAATGAAGAAAATATATTTGCATTTTAGTTCCGGTAGTAAAGGGTGGGAAATATTCTGAGTTATGAGAACACAATTATGGAAAAAAAAGTCAATGCCTAAGGCCATGTATGATTGAGGTAATTGTCACTTAAAAATATTAGGAGGAACAGACTATCTACCTATATACAACAAAAATGTGACGAGTATATTTAGAAGTTAAGAAATGAAGGAGTTACATCGTCTTTGTATCCACATAAAGAAAAAATATCTTATCAATAAAACGTATTACCACTAATAAATTTTTAAAAATTCATTCTTTGATAAAAATAGATTGAGTAGATTTTGAAGCGGTATAACATTGTTTGTGGTTTGTACGTGTTAGAAAGTAAATATTGTAGAAAAAATTCTGAAGTGTTATAATATGAAGAAATCTCTAAGCAGCAAAGCCCGCACAATATATATATATATATATATATATATATATATATATATATATAGTCATCCACAGATAGATCTGTTCCGTTCAATCAGAACTCTTGTGGGGGGAGTATGTAATTTGGTTATTTCAGTAGATTGCTCTCTAAATTATTCCCACCACAAATACAGCACAAAACTTTACAGTCGCATGAAAGAAATGGAATAGAACACAACGAACATTAAACAACAAACAATTTAATATGCATATGAAAACAAACAAAATATATGATGTGTAAATGGCCTTTTGGAAAATAAAGTTTGACAAGAAGAGAATAAATTTGTTGAAAGATGTGTGTATGGTCATGTTAACGAAGTCCGTAAATAAGTCATTCTTACTTACATTAAGTTTATAGCGGGGTTTATGACTTTGGCGACAGCGTGTCGCGTTGATGAAAGAAAGTTTGTCGGGTTTTCCTTTTGAATATAATTCTCGGCCATTGAAGAGAGTTCATGAACTTTATTTGAGGAAGGAAAGGAGTTTGTCGGAATGTATCGGCTACTGCTTTATTGGCTTAGTGGCTTGTCTTCATCTGTATCTTCGTTTGTGTGTAAGCTTGTGTCTTGTGTGTATGGCTTCCTAACTCTGTGTTATTTATATCCTACAGGTGGATCAAAGAATCGTCCTAAAATTTTGGCGCGTAGACATTTATTGACCGATCAGATTTGTATTTTACTATTTTATTTTCGAGCCTAAATATTTTCTGTAAGTTCACTTCCGATCCTAATTTTCTAGAATGTTCTAATTTATGTTTTTAGCTGATTAGTTGAAAAATATAAAAATGTAATTTAAATGCTAATGCAGTTTTGATCCTAAATTTCTAGAATGTTCTTAAGTAGGTTTTTATTGCTTATTTTAAAACTAGAAAAAATGTGTAACCTATATTCTTCAGTGTGGCTAGACAGGGTAGATTTCCGAAGATGGGATCGAAATCCAGTTGACTTAAACGCCAATCAAAGATTCTACCAGTCAGCCACGAGGAAACTAGCGCAAGCGAGGGAAATTTAAACGGTTATTAATCACAATTGTTATTGTTTACATATATCCGCTTAACGTCTACCGAGACCTCAATTCATCTGAAGAGCCTTGCATTACGCTCGTGGCAACACAAGTACTTCATTCGCTAGAGAGCTAAACCCCACAGGGGTAGGGGAGCATATACATATATTGTCATCCACGGACAGATCTGTTTCGTTCTATCAGAACTCTTCAGTTTGGCTAGACAGGCTAGATTCCCGAAGCTGGGATCGAAACCCGGTTGACTCAAACGCCAATATATATATATATAGAGAGAGAGAGACAGAGAGAGAGAGAGAGGAAGAGAGAGGGAAGGTGGGAGAAATTGAAAAGAGAATTTACTCAAGTTTATATAAGTACAACTGGATGCGACATGTCAATTTTTAAGCGGAATATATCCGGTTTCAATTCTTAGTTTTTCCTCTTCTAGACTGGTTATCCAACTAAAGAGCTAAGTTTGCGTTTCTATTTCACGCTATTTGCTGGAGGAAAAATAGATATTTCCAGATCTTTCCCAAGCGCATGAGAGCGAAGTGAAACGCAAACAACTTCGTCCAAGATTTGAAATTGTGTCAAGGATTACTTCTACGACGATAACCACTTCGCTAAGGCACACATTCTAATTTACTACTAGAGTAAGGGCTTTCGGTATTAAACCTTTTTACTCTAAATCGACAGTCGGGTGTTCAAAATATATACAGTTTAATGGTGATGATTGAAAGAAAGTGTTAATATTATTTCCCTGGTGTTTATTTAAATCCGGACGAAAATACAACACAGTTGTTACAAATCATTGGACTTATCCTTTTTCTTCTGAAAGTGAAGAAGAGATGACAAAAAGAACATTCATAGCTGTATTTACCGAAGTAAACAGAAAAAGTCACTATATCCATTGTACTTCATGTGCTGCGATGTTTAGAAAGTTAGATGAGCAGGCGTTTATTTTGGGGGGGATCCCGTGACGTAATGGCTAAAGTGGAGGACTGCAGCCTCGGCGTAAACGAGTTTGACCTCCAATCGCACTATTACATTAATTTTTATACTGATTCTTTTGAAAAGGTGTGAACCCCTTAGCCCTGCAGCTATGGGTTAAAAAGTATCACTGCTCTTCTAATAGTCTCACCAGGTAACTGACGTCTTCTACACGTTGTGTTTATTTCAAAAAGAGAAAGCTGTTCGCTGGTTTTGATCAACTGTAGAAAACATGGGTCACGACCACAAAAAAGAAATCCGCTAATACAGTCGTATGGGCGAGGGTCCCCATAACGTTGTGGTCAATGGGATTAACGGTGGAATCACAAGAAGCGAGTTCGAACTCCAGTCGTGGTATTACGTTCACTTTTGGCATATACCCTTATCCATTATTAGTACCATTAGCGTTCTTCTCAAAAGATGGCATTGGAATAATAACCCACGAAAATTGATATACTAAATACGCCTAATCGAGCAGAGACACTACTGCATAGTCTGGAACGAGCCGCAGCGGGCATTGGCCTCCATGTCAATGCACACAAAACTGAATATATGTGTTACAACCAAACGGGCAACATTGCCACACTAGACGGAGCCTCTCTAAAACTAGTAGACAAATTCACCTACATAGGAAGTAGCGTCTCATCAACCGAAAAAGACATCGACACGAGGTTAACGAAAGCATGGACAGCTATCGATTGGCTCTCGATCTTATGGAAATCAGACCTGACCGATAAAATGAAACGCAGTTTCTTCCAGGCAGCGGTTGTGTCGATACTGCTATAAGGATGCACTACATGGACGCTAACTAAACGGCTGGAGAAGAAACTAGACGGAAACTACACAAGAATGCTGAGTGCAGTATTGAACAAGTCCTGGCGACAACACCCCACGAGACACCAACTATACGGACACTTGCCCCCCATCACGAAAACTATACAAGTTAGACGAACCAGACACGCGGGACACTGCTGGAGAAGCAAGGACGAGCTCATAAGTGATTTACTCCTATGGAGCCCCACATATGGCCGTGCAAAAGCAGGACGACCAGCTCGAACTTACATACAGCAACTATGTGAGGACACAGGATGTAACCCTGAAGACCTGCCGGAGGCGATGAATGATACGGAGAAGTGGCGAGAGATGGTCAGGGATATCCGTACTGGCGGCGCGACATGATGATGATGATGATGATGATGATTAAACAAAAGAATACAAATTGAAATAATCTTATGGTCGATCACAGCCAAATCATAAAATCAAGTGAACATCCTTTAAATGTGCTAATTCCGTAGATTTTGACAGGGACAGATGAACGTATTTGCATCTACACGTGTACGAATCTCTCAATTTATGAGGGTTGGCTGAAGAGTTCATACATAAACTGACCAACATACTCTCTTTCAATGTGACCAAATGATGCTTTTTTTTCTACATAGTCCCACTTAGAGTCCATATTCTTCCATCGAGGCAATTGGCAAAATAGTCATCAACCGAATCTATGATTTCACCATATGAACTTTTCAATCTCTTAGCATTTCAGCACTTCACTCTCATAAATATGAACGCCAAGGGCAAGAAAGGCTTATAGAGTCAGCCCAGTCGAATGCGGATCTAGTATAAGCTCACTCCATCTCAGCAGAGGGGTAAGTTATCCAAATGAAAACAAATAACTGATGTTTAATTGAATTGTAAGTGTTAGTTCACAATAATTGAAACTGTTTTACTGATTGAGAACAAATGATTAATCAAAGTTTTAATAATATTAAATAGAACCATTAGTGTTAGATAATAATAATTGAAGCCCTTTAATGTTATGCAAACAAATGAGCTCAGGCTTGTTTAAAAATATTACCTACAAATTATTGGATAAAAAAAGCATATATCATCATCATCAGCATCATGTCACGCTATCAGCACGGATATTCCTGACCCTATTTCGCTACACACCCCTATCGTCCATTGCTTTAGGCAGATCATCAGGGCTACATCTCGTATCGGCACAGAGCTGTTGTATGTAAGTTCGAGCTGGACGTCCTGTCTTTGCTCGTCCATATATATGTATATATATAAACAGGATCTCCCATTAAATAAGCCACAAAGATGATATGCTGTAAAACACAAACAAATGAGTTATTTTAAAAAGTTACCAACAAACCATTTACGTGAAAATCATATGCAGAAACAAAATTTGGCCTAAAATAGTCATCAAGGTTTGGTATGCAGTTAAGTTAAATAATTTAACCTAATCAAACCAAATAGAAGTTTACAGTTTCATAATGGTAAGCGCTGCGTACGGTGACCGTTCTAAAGATTTTGTTTTCCGTTATTTTCTCTACCAAATGATTGATTTTTAGCAGAGGTTAAGCAGGAAGCTCACTAACATAATCGAAGAAAAATCTGAGCTAAATTCCAAAGTTCATTCGACTAAGAAATCAACAATAATGAGAACTTGAGATCTTGAATTTCGAAGGAGCTGTTACATATATCATCAGCTGGAGCAAGATCTCGGAGAGACATCGTTGTCGCTGCTGTTTCGTTATAAAGCTTGATCATAAAAAAGTGTTAGTTTGATATGTTCGGTCCCTTCAGCAATTGTGTCATACTTCGATTGCTTTATATCTCCTCTAAAAAAAACATTTCCAGGCGAAGACAACCATGTATAAAAGTAGCATCCACTTGAGGATCGGTATGGAAAATTATATAACCGTTCTTGCCGAGTGGCATCAATGGCTTTTAAAAGTCGAGGTGCCCGTGGTGTAATGGTTATCGTCGTAGGAAATGGACACGGTGACACGAGTTCAAATCCTGGACGAGGCTGATTGCATTTCACATAGCACTAATACCCTTGGGAAAGGTATGAATCCAATTATTCTCTCTCCAGCTATGGGTAAATAGTAGAACAGACTAGGTTCTTCAGCCTTGGTGAGGCAACTATTCTAGGAGAAGGAAAACTCTGAATTGAAACCTGTTAAACTCCGCTTAAAAATTGACCTTGTGTCATATCCTGCCCGAGAAGAGGGGTTGGTAAATAAGATCAATGGCTGTTAAAAGTTATCAGCGAACAGAGTGCAATGCTTTCTGTAGAACATGTTCCCATAGTTTTATAAACAAGCGTTGTGTTCTAAGAGCAAGTGTTACGGATAGCTGAATTGTTTAATTATACCGTTAACTCTGTCCATTATCTTGGGGGTTATATGGGTCGGTCCAGTTATTGGAAATACCTTGGCTATGCAGAGAGATCCTTACTCCTACCAACATAAAACTGATGCCCCCGTCTTAATATGCGTATAACATACGAAATATAACGAATGACTGGATTGAGATGACATATTTGAACAAACAGAAGCAAATTGAAAGCGTCAAAACTCATTATAGTAAGTATCGGTTACGAGAAGAAAATAGCAGACATCATTTGAAGACAGCAATGTGTCTCTCAAACTTTACGGTTGCCTTGACTCGAAACAATATCTCTGACCGATGCAAACGGGGTTTTAATTCAGTGCAAGTAGGGTACGTGATCGATATTCTCATTTCCACAACAGAGAACAGTTAAGTTTAGATTTTAAATGAAATTCATTGTTCAGGTAACATCAGTGTAACTCAAAAGAGTTATGCAATTTACCAATATGTCAGACCTTATGGCAGCTTTAGAAGATGCATCTGCGGTAATAATATCCTTTCCTCGGTGATTCTTCAAATAAAAATAACTTTTACTCATTGACTTTTCATCTTGGAATTTTGTTATTCTGAGTTTTACCAAGCATCTTAGAATCGAACGCAAATGCTACCGAGCACTGATCAATAAGAAGTGAAAAAATGGCATCCTTCATTTTCAACAGACGTAGACTTGTGTCACTTTAATTAAAAAAAATCATCCAAAAAATCTGAGGACATTAATGACAAACAACCACGAAACTTTCTTATAGGAGTGATTTCAAAACTTGAAATATTCAAAACGTAATATCATGACGTGAATTTGAACTCACTTACACCAATGTTACAGTTCGCTATGCTATCCTCAATGCCATGGGGACACTCTCCCTCTCCCTCTCTCTCTCTCTCTCTATATATATATATATATATATATGTGTGTGTGTGTGTGTGTGTTTGTGCGTGTGTGTGTGTTTGTGCGTGTGTGTGTGTGCGTGTGTGTGTGTGCGCGCGCACGTGTGTGTGTGTGTGCGTGTGTGTGTGTGTGTGTGTGTGCATGCGGATATCTATATAACCCATTTTGCAAAAAGAGTTTTTTGAGTCTTTTTTTTTTAGTCTTTTTTTTTGACTCGAGCTCGGATTGAACCTCGATTTGCCGGACCCCTGGTGAATACTCTACTCATTTGGTCAATGGTCCAGTAAAGTATGTATGCATGTATGCATGTATGTATGTATGTATGCATGTATGTATGTATGCATGTATGTATGTATGTATGTATGTATGCATGTATGTATGTATGTATGCATGTATGCAGCATATGCATGTATGTATGTATGCATGTATATATGTATGTATGCATGTATGTATGTATGTATGTATGTATGTATGTATGTGCCTGCGAGAGTGTATGTAAGTATATGTGAATTACGTACACATATCCAAAATGGTCAAAAGATCAGAAAAATTGAATGAAAGGCTAAAATATCAAGATTTTCTTGTATTTGAGCTGCCCCCACCAACCTCAAAATATGCATTGTGCAAATATCCCGCATAGTTTTTTAAAAGTTAGCTGAAAGGAAAAAAAAGTCCCAATGGTAAAACCGATAGGTTGAATTGTTTATCTGACTGAGGGGTCTATTTGTCTAAATTCGAAGATGAAAAGTGTACAACTGAAAAATACTTTCTACCAAAGATAAACTCTTCCAACAAAATAAATTTCCCACGAAAACAAAATAAAAGTAAACAATACCAACAAAAAAACATCCCGACAATGATCAAGAGAGTTTGTTCTATCTATGTTATATACTCAGTAGTATATATACTCAGTTATATACTCAGTAGTAGATGTCAAAAAAGAAGATTATATTGACAAGTAAATATTCCTTGTATGAATTTTACTAAGTACAAGCGATAAAATGTAAAAGCAAATAATATTCCTACTCGATTTTACGGTAAGATTTCCATTTTTAAAAGTAAATTTATTTCGATATTGCTTATGATAAAACATGACAGTCTTATTTTTCAAACAGTCTTTTCTTTCTAATGGCTACTGATATACAAGCTCACAGAGTTCCATCTTATTTCCTGTGCGATAGTGGTAATATGATATGCTTAATCTGGGACTTCATGATCGATCTTGCAGAGGTCACGTTTTAAAGTGCAATCCACCCAAGGCTGATGTAGGATTGAGGAATTCTGTGAAACCTAGTCTATATTTCAGATTTTGTGATTCGGTCTCTGTTTCTCTTTTGGTGGCTGAGGTGTGAATGCAGAGCGAGAAACCAAAGTCCTGATAAGAGATTCTCCCTAGAAGAATGAAGAAGCCACCATCGGATGTCCGTTTTATATTTCTTCCTTTCTTCACGTGCCTCAGCACCTGATCGGATAGAGAATACAACTACGAAAAGTCCTTGGATGAAACGTGGAGTTGTGTTTTTGGGGGGGGGCATTCTCCCCCAACCCTCAAGTAAACTAACCGACATAGCGGTCACCGCTGACCTCGCTACTGATATACATTTGGAGCCGATGACCTCGCTACAGACATTCATTCGGGCAATGATAACATAGTCATTTGATCATAACACTTCAAACATTAAGTGCTCATAACTACTCCATACTCCTTCTCTTTCCCTCTCTCTCTCTCTCTCTCTCTCTCACACACACACACACACACACACACATATATAAATATATATATATATATATATTCAATAATATTGGTTTGATTTGTTTTGTTTTTATGGCATTTCAACCTTTTTAGACTATTTAATGCCATATACTTTAAATACATATGTATTGAATATATGATTTCTAAACACATTTTGTAGATAACATTTTTAAACAAGCTAGAGCTCATTTTTTTTTTCTCGCAGTTAAATGGTTTCTCTTGAATACGAATAATTCTATTTACAATTGAACATTTGTTTGCACAGACTTTATTGTTTCATGTATTGCTATGTATCACAAACAATTCAATTAAACGTCAGTCATTTGTTTACACACAGTTAAATGTAAAAACTACTATTTAAAACAATTCAGTTTAGCATAAGTACACAATATCAATCAGTTCTATTTGACCCATTGATAGAACCCTATCAGATGCTACTACTCCTGGTTAGAGTTGATCTGGGAGCAAAAGTAATGAAGGGGTACTCTGTATTCCCTAAAGCTTCTGTATTACTGAAGCCTTACCATCATTGTTTCGTATCATATCCTGGACACTTATTGGTGGAGTCTTTCCACTTGGCATTCTACAGCCCCGGCCGACTGAGCCAATATATATATATATATATATATATATATATATATATATATATATTCTTTAAGTAGTGTCCCGATTTAGTCGAGACACGACGCTAGATTAGCGTTGTATACGGTAGGTGACTCAGAAATTGATCATCTCTGAGGGGGTCGTTCTGGTGAGGGGAGTATGATGTTGAAAGACCTGAAACTCCCCAGTGACCCAGAAGATTAAAACATCACTGACGACACCTACTGGCACTGGTTTTAAGCGCGTGTATTCAAGTTATATATATATATATATATATATATATATATATATATATATTCTTTATGAAGTGTCCCAATTTAGTCGAGACACGACGATAGATTACTACTATAGAGATATAGATATTAGATTATTTATGAATAGTGAAAACAAAACTGAAATATTCACGGGAATGTTTAATTAATTCGGAGATAAAATCACCTACCTGATGGTACAAGTGAAATGAACTGATCTGATGACGATGTACTGAATTCAGACTGTCAAACTAGCATATCCACTAAAACGAACTATGCCTATAAAGGTGTAGAAGCCAATCGAACTGCAACTTCGATTAACTCAATCAGAAAATTTTATTTTTTCTCTTGATGTTACAAGTAAGCAAATTTTACAGAACTGAGAATATTCTTCAGCTAGGATTTAATAGTAAACTCCCATGGGGAATTTAATTAATTGGGGTGAACGTGTCCCCAGGAAGTACATTATTGGTTTGATTAGGTTTTATGGCATATCAACCATTGTAGGTTGTTTAATGCCGAATTCTCTTTATATATATCATATGACTTGTAAACGCATAGTTTGTAGATAAAATATTTAATCGAGCCAGAGCTCATTTGTTTGCCCCTAGTTAAATGGTTATACGTATGATATGTAAGTCAGATTTTGTAGGTAATCTTATTTTCAAATGGGTCCGAGCTAAGATGTTTGC
>OY757939.1:3573142-3610642 GCA_963585895.1 Sepioteuthis lessoniana
TAGTTAATTATCTACTGATTTCATAATCTGTTCATTATCTATCTATCTATCTATCTATCTATCTATCTTATGTAGATCATATGCATTTTTCTCTCCCTCTAAACACAGGCAGACCCACACACACACAGATAGATAGATAGATAGACAGATAAAAAGAGAGAGAGAGAGAGAGGGAGAGAGAGAGAGATAGAGAAAGAGAGTTGATTATCCCAAATAGATATATATTTGTTTGTTTTTAAGATTGAGTCGTATTTTCAATTTTACAGAACCTGTTTTCGCAGGATTTGTATTAGCATTGATTGTCTTTTAGCATTTTTTGGTTTTGTTTAGTTATTTTGTTAAGTAGCATATCAACCGTTGGGGGTTATTTAATGCCAAAGTCATCCTAGAAGAACAGCATTGATACTATTTAACCCAGGGTGGGTGGAAAAGGAAGTTCATACCTTTCCTAAGGGTATTAGTGAACGTAATAGCGCGACTGGAGTTCGAATTCATTAATCTGGAGGCCGCAGTCCATAACTTTCATCATTACGCCCCCTATTAATTGTTGGTTGACTCATAAAGTATGGTAAATACGCTTATTTAGATAGTAAACTTTATCCTCGATAGACATCTTGTAATTTTCATTTATGGAGAAATGATGCTTGTCTTGATGATGATAACAACAACCAATATTCATTGCAGCCTCATTTCGTTAGAAATGGCGCTGCGATTTCAGTATCATGTAAGATTTTTACACGGTAAATTCCTAAGTTTAATGTCTGCCATGGTCTTACTTTAGAATTCATTCTACTTAAAGACTCGTTGCCATTTTCTATGCCGTTATCCATTACGTTACCACTAGCTCTAGCTATCCATAAAACATCATATTCATATTGCTTTTATTATTCTGTTCCACTCCATCCCCAAAGGCCCGAAACGATGGATATCTAATTTCACACAAAAGCCGATCCTTCTTATTCCATATCGTTAAATGTGTTCTACAATATTTGCTAAAAAAGGAAACATGCATTTATAAAGTTGGTCTGCGTTAGGAATTCTAATAAAGAAGTCTTCGTTCACCTTTGCAAATTCTTTGTTGTTAAGCATTAACAATATAGAAATCTATTCTAAAATAAACACTTCAGATTCTTTGAGAGAAAATCCCATGGTTCTCATAGGGATGCCTCACCGCCAAAAAGATCTGACTCACAAGGATGCTTCACCCTTAAGGATGCCTCACCATTAAGGATGCCTTGAAGAATATTCCTGTGATGATAATTAATATAAATGTCAAATACTGAAGCTGTAAAGTCGTTCAACTTTTTTTTCAATAATTTATTTGTGCGGGATTGGAATTTTAGTTTTAATATTAATAAAAAGTAATCATAATAGACTTAATCCAGAATGAGGCATGGCACCGATATGAGCACTGTTGATATTCACAGGGACACAGAAAAAAGTTTCCAAACAAGCAGGCCAGTTTTATTTCTATGAAAATAAATGTTTAGTTGGGATATTTTCTCCGAATGACTGAATAAGAGATCTCATTGGTTTTGTCTATTTGTTAAATCAAAACCACTGTCTACACATGGAGTCGTTTAATCATCATCATCATCATCATCATCATCATCATCATCATCATCATCATCATCGTGTCGTGTATCTGGCACGGATTTCCGTAACTCCCTCTCGCCATCCGTTTCTATAATCCATTGCTTCCGGCTAGTTTTCCAGGCTACATGCTGTGTCTGTACAGAGCTGTTATAGAGAACTTCTACCAGGTGGTCCTACACTTGCCTGTCTGTGTGAAGGGGTCCATAGAGAACGTCGCTTATGAGTTCGACCTTGCTCTAACAGTAATGTCCAGCAGTTTTGTTCGTCTAATTTTGGATGGTCTTCGAGATAGGTGGTAGGTGGCCGTACAGTTGCTATTTTGAGGGATGTTGCTTCCAGGATTTGTTTTATATAGCATGTAACATCCCTGTGCAGTTGCCTTCAAGCTTTTTCTCTTTACGTTTCGTCAGCGTCCAAGTGGTTCATCTATACAGTAGTATGGACACGACCGCTGCTTGGAAAAAAATTGCATTTATCTTATCGGATAGAACTAAATTCCATATGACAGAGAGTCTATCGATAGCTGTCCATGTCTTTGCTAGTCGCATATAGATATCATTTTCCGTAGATGAGAAGCTGCTCCCAAGGTAGGTGAACTTGTCCACTAGTTTCAGATAATCACAATATAGTGTGGAGATGTTACCTCTTTAATTAAAGCACATGTACTCCTTTTTGTATGCGTTTACTTGGAAGCCTATGTCGTCTACTGCTCGTTCCAGATTATGCAGCAGGGATTCGGCCTGGGCGGGTGTATTTGCCAGATGTGATATGTCATCAGCGTACTCCACGTCCGTAATAGTTCGTGCGGGGTATCGTCTTTTTTTTGCTTTTTCCTGTGTAAAGCCATTTTCTTTAATTGAATTAATCGCCGCCCGAAGTACTTGGTCTTGACAGATTTTGAACAGGTATGGGGCTAATTTGTCTCTTTGCAGCACACCTACAACAATGTCAAAGTAGTCTGCGTCTCCATCCGGTGTTTACTTTTTTGTTTTTATAGAGCATCATTATAACTACGAAGGTCTCCCTGGGTAGACCGTAGGCTAGAAGTATTTGCCCCATGTTCCCTCTATGTATGGAGTCAAATACCTTGGAGAGATATACAAATAAGATTTGTAGCTTCAAGTTTGTTTGTTTTTTTTTTTTTTGTACGAACACCTAAAATTCTACGGAATGTCCGAATTTGTGATGTTGTGGATCGATCTCTACGAAAGCTATTTTGGTTTTTCCGAAGAATTTTCTCAATTTCAGGTTTTAATGTGGTTGCGTAGCAGAGCATTTTAGATCTTAGTCGCTATGGAAGTAACGGTTATACCCCCGGTAGTTTTTGGCAATTCCAAGGTTACTTTTCTTGGGGAAGATGCAGCCCTTTTTCCATCTGTCTATTGTGTTCTGGTTATATACGCTATGGCAGTATCAAAGCAGTATATCATCAAATTTCCTTGTTTTCCATACTTCATATTAACATTGTTGCCAAACTATGTTATTATGCCAAAAAATATCAAACATAAATACTGGATTTCCAGTGAGAATCGATTGCACTAAACTGCAAGCATAACAGAGCGATACTAAAAATGGAATCAAACAATCAACCTAGACTTTCGTCCGTTTCAAAACCATAGATCTATCGGTTTCATTTTCATGGCTTACCTTGACAACAGGAAGTTAATTAAAAGTGTGTGAGCTTCGATATTTGATTGTTACAGGGTCACATAATCCATTTGGAAATTGCAGTTTATCATTAACTGTGATGTGTTCGTTTTGTATCTTGAAACCCAACGAAGCAGAAGATGCAGCAGTAGAAAGCATTACTCTTTTCAAGCTTGAAAATTTTTGAACCATTTAATTGAAAAACAAATTGGTGTTTTTTTAGACATTCTTACTCACGTGAAAACTAGCTTCTGTTTAATTTTACAACCTCTAAAACATTTGCTATTTCTTTGTCCTTTTTTTTTTGTGTCACTCTTACAAACTAGCGAACTGTTTCAGTGTTTCTTTTTGTAGGGACTTCTCTTTTTGCTGTAGAGACTTACCCCACAAAATGAGCTCAACTCGCTGATGGTAGCAAATAGTGTTCTTTATCTTGCTACAGAGGTAACCTGTGATTAGTCCAAGACTTTATTTTTGGAACGTTCACTGTTAAACCCTATATCTTATTGCTATTTCTTTAGATGCCATCTCAGACCCAGGTGCATAACTAATCGATTCATAAATGAGACGTTAACTTGAGTAGCTACTCTAGTTCAGAGTGGACTTGGGAGTAATGAGAAATCCAGAACTGGAGATCACCAAAGAATGTCTCATAGTTGGGGTTAACTCTCAAAATGTCCAAGCGATTCTTGATTATCTTGGCTAGTGGTTGGAGAGTGTTGTTCAATATTGTTACGAAGAGAATGCAATATGCAATTCATCCTCATTTTTGGTCTTAGTTTTTGGGTGTTTTTCTAGAGCAGGAGATGGCTTTGGTAGTGTGATTTTTTTAATTAACTTATGGGAATATCTTCGTGCTGAAAACTTGTTTCCATTCATCGCTTTGTGATTTTAATTCGTTGTCAAATGTTCCTGTTCTCCTTAGTTTGATCGCTTGGGATTTGAGAATGTTTGATGCAAGAAGATCTCTAATTTAATTGCTGTGTGTGTTTCTAGTTTTTGTGCGTAATGTTGTTTGTAGTTGTCTGTTGCTGTCACCATATATTAAACTACCTAAAAATTCAATTAAATTTGTAAACTTTTCGTTATCGCATTTAATCGAGTCGTGAATCACATATATGTTGCCTTAGAAATTATTCAATTTTGCATTTTAGCCAGAATATATAATGAATATATCATTAATGTATCTTACATAAAATAGGGTGTCGTTCTTAATTTTCGGTTGATGCATGTATATTCAAATTTGTACATGTCGATGTTGCTTATTGAGGAGCTACAACAGCGCCTCTGGTGCATTCTTTTGTTGGTATGAAGTGTCGACCGTTCAAGTTAGAATGTGTTGCTTCTGTGGGAGAGTTTTTGTTTTGTTGACATGTTACCCTTTAGCTAGAAATTCCAAGAATTCGATGTAGTATTATAGGGAGCTGACATTCTATGTAAATAGGATCTCGTAGTGCTGTGATGTTGATTTTGTCTATTGTATCACGCATTTGGGACTTTATTTCGTTAGCAAAAGGTTATAAGTACTGTTCAACGTATTTAGAGGGATTGTTTGTGAGAGAGTTAAATGAGGAAATCACTAGTCTTCCAGGATTATTCATTCTATGCATTTATTGTAACAGATAAAAACGGGTGGATTTTACGTTGCTGGGTTTTGTTATCTCTGATGTTTCTTTGCGAATAAGATTTTTTAAACCATATCATTTAATGAATTTTGTGTGTTGATGATCTTCAAAGGGGTCGTTTAGAATCTCGTAGGAGAAATCTTTCTTATTGTGTTGGTTATTGGCTTCTTTTAGATATCCATCAATACGCTAGAAGACTGTTGCTCCAACTTTGACTGGTTGTGTTATGATCTGGCCTTCTCTGGTTGAGAGTTTCATTTCAGCTTTACTTTGTTACTTAGTTAAGGTATCATGTGGCGTCATTTTTGAGATTTTTGATGTCTACTTTCATTGACATTTCAAATATTTCAATGGTTACGTCTATATTGAATGTCTTGTTTTTTTTCTTAAAATGTTGGATTCGTGATCTGATAGTTCAAAATGGGCCTTAAGTCCAAGTTTTCATAAAAATGATTTTTTGTCATTTTCCAATATATAGTTATTGAAGTGTAATAGATAAGGACAAAAATTGAAGCCTTCCTTCAATAGTTGAAATATATTTCTGCTGAGTTTGTACCTGCTTGCGTTTATTACTCATTCTTGTGGGACATTTTTACATCAGAAATTTTTTCAAATTTGCATCACAAAATTTCGAAAGATTTTGATATTGCTAAAACGTTTCGTATCCGCCCTCTCTATTTCATTGGTATATATATATATATAGCATGATTATTACCTCATGGCGAGAAACCTTCAGTAGCAATATCAATATTACATTACTCCATCCTTTGATTGGTAATTTTTTGTTTAAATTGTGCGTTTTTTTTTATTTCCTTGATTGTCAGTATATATATATATATATATAGTCATCCACAGACAAATCTGTTTCGTTCTATCAGAACTCATCAGTGTGACTAGACATTAGCTTCCCGTAGCTGGGATCGAAACCCAGATGACTCAAACAGTTATGAATCACAATTACTATTGTTTACATACATCGGTTCAATGGCTACCGAGACCTCAATTCATATATGAAGAGGCTTGCAATAAACGCTAATGGCAACACGATTACTTCTTCGCCAGAGAACCCGACCGTACAGGGGTAGGGGAGTAGAGAACCAAATGTATTCGCGGTCTATGATTAAATTGATGCGTCTATCTAGGAAGGAATTGAAGATTCAAATAAGCCTTTCATAGCTATCAAAGTTTCATCGAGAATTTCAAAAATGAATAAGTGACGTAAGGCATGTTCGCAGACCCCACCAAATTCATAATTTATTTGCAAATTGGACTACGAACGGCCTAATTCCTTAAGGTTATTTTAAATCTTTTTATCTAATTAGAAAATTTACTTGAATTTCCATTTTTTCCTGTCTTATGGCTGCATACAACCATAACGATATTTATATCATTCCATAAATCGATATATAAATCCGTAACTTGACTGGGTTTAGACTTTAACTAGACCAATCCCTAAAATCATTTGAAAATGAGTTACTTTTTTTTGCCAAGTCTCTGTGTCCTCAATGTTATTTATAATCACAATGAATGCTCACACCCAAGTAAATATATATATATATATATATATATATATATGTTTTTTTAATCAATCAGTCAAGTTTACTCGGTTCATGTTTGACCTTTCAAGATGTTAAGAATATACTTCATTGGTCATCAGACTGAGAGAAGTTTTGCCATATGACCTTTGACTTATAAAGAGGTTCCTGCATCATTCGGCAGCTCTAAATGCTGTTGTTTTTATCCGACTAGATGTCTAACATCCTTCTTGATAGTTAAGCCTGGTAAAGGGGCTTGAATTAAGAGTTTTCTATCTCTTTGACTTGTTGCCTTACCAAAGCTAGAGAATAAAATTATAAATAATTAAATTCAATTAAATTGATTGAGAATAATTAAAATTGAAATTAAATTGAAAATATAAAAAAGGAAAAATATGAGGTAGGCTGAGATTTTTCCCTGATAAATCAGCGTGAAGTGCAACGCAAAAATATCTTTATCCTGGGTTTGAACTCTGGTGACAGACTCCAGTTTTGTTGACGATAACCGTTACTCCTTGTCGTTAGTACTACTTCCTACTCGGTGGCTAAATATCCACAATTCCTAGTAAGATTAAAATTGTGTTGTATATTGTTTTGACCCTAGACAAACACCTGTGTCTGATTTAGGCTCAATTAAGCAAACACTTTCTTTCGCTTAGTGTCATTAAACGAAACATATGAAGAACACGCAGGCGTTGAGTTACTGTAAGAAAACTTATTTTGAAAGCCATTACTTTCTGAGTAAATTAGAATTATGTATTCTCAGAAAAATAAATAATAACTTTATTTTAACAATATCCTTATTTGAATAATATATATATATATATATATATATATATATATATGTATATATATATTATTCAAATAAGGAGTTTGAGTCAACCAGGTTTCGATCCCAGCTACGGGGAGATACTGTCTAGCCACACTGATGAGTTCTGATAGAACGAAACAGATCTGTCTGTGGATGACTATAGATATATATACCCCCCTACCCCCGTAGGGTCGAGTTCTCTAGCGAAGAAGTAATCGTGTTGCCATTAGCGCCTTTACAAGTCTCTTCGTATTTGAATTGAGATCTCGGCGGCTGTTTGAACGGATGTATGTAAACAATAGTAAATGTGATTCATAACCGTTTAAAATGTACTTCGTAGCTAATATCTCCTCGTGGCTAAATGGTTAGACGCTTTGGCTTGGCGTTTGAGTCAACCGGGTTTCGATCCCAGCTACGGGGAGATGCTGTCTAGCCACACTGATGAGTTCTGATAGAACGAAACAGATCTGTCTGTGGATGACTATATATATATCAAAAGATCGATATGAATAGACTAGGATAAATATATATGAAATACATGATATATATATACATATATATACACACACACATGCTTTGGATATTTTTGGAAAACTATCAACTTAAGAGAACAGAGATGTTAAAAAGTAAATGGTAAGAAGATTTTTTATTCATTTCGGATGTTTACTTTTCTGCTTGATCAGTTTTAAAATTTACTTCAAATGAATAAGTTAGGAATATATTCAATTTTTCTTATCGCTTCTTAAAAATCATCCTTGTTTTTTTTTGATGTTACGGAATTTGTCTGTCATCCCACCGTGTCAGAGGGTGGCACAAGGTCATTTTATGGAGGAGGTCAAGCGTGCAAATCGAGACTGATGCGCGGCAGGTAAAAAATTCTTGACCCCGTTGGCATTTCTGTGATGGGGCGCCTCAGGAACAAAGCAATAAACTTAGACCTGCCGATGCGGGCAAAACGTGGGGGACGCTCCCCTTGTGGTCAAGGTGTCGTAGCAAGCACACAACCACCCGGTACGAATGCCAGACGACGGCCCAGTGGGCCTAAAAAAGCACAATACAAGAAGATAAGAAAATATAAACAACAATACCCATGAAATGTTGATACCCTAAAATGCAGCCGTTATTTTTTCTTACAGAGCAAATAGTAATGTTGCTATTTATTTTCTTTTTAATATTAATATGATTTTGGTTTCTGATTTTAACTAAATAATCATTTGGTTATATAATCGATATTAGTATATACTTATTTTCAACCTACTAATTATCAGGTAAAAATTTTATAAGTGTTTGTTTGCGTCCAAAAGTTTTAGAACAAGCAAGTGCTGAAATTTACACCTGTATTTACCTTTCTATGTCAGAATTTAAATTATTCTTGGATTGTGCATGGCCCCTGATCCTACATTATCATCAAGTTACATATTTGAAGGGAATTTTTTTTGGTTTAATTGTTTGAACATTTTATCGATATTGTGTTATCATATATCTAGCAAAAATGTGCCATTTTCTTTTGTTATGTCATCGCAAATATCCAATCATTCAACATGGGTCATCCCTAAAAAGTTATCTTTTAACATTTGCTATTAATTTTATGCAAACTCCTAAGATTCAAGACTTATATTTTCTAAATGTCAGTTTTTATTTATTTTCACGCTAAGTCAAAATTTAAAGAAACCCATCACAAGCCCGTGGGCGCATGTAGTCATATGTATATGTTTTTTGGGTGTACACGAATGTGTATGTGTGCATATGTATGTGCATATACATACCTATATGTGTAGATATATATTGATGTAGATATATATTTATATACATATATGTGTGCATACGTATGGGTGTGAATGTGTGTTCGTGTGTTCAAAATATATACGAAACTTAAACCCAGTCTTTTTCACACTTTATAAGCGAAGATTTCTCTGGTGTATTTCAGGTTAAAATACTATCGTCAGTATTTGGTAAAATTACGTGAGAATTTATGAGATTTACTGTGGGTTAATTTCCCGTTAGAGTAGCAAATAATTTTCCTCTTCGTCTCCACCGACGTCTCTCAGCACCCTGCGAATCCAGGGGGAGCGTCTCCTTGGAGAGGAGTGGCTCCACTGATATGACATGACGTATACAGTAAATTCCATCGAGCATTTTGCAGCTGAAGCATTAGTTACGTATCACCGATTCACTTTAGTCAGAATTTAAAGACGCAATTACCGAATTTTTACAAACGGTGCGCCAAATGTTGAAGATATTCACCAGCTTTATTCCGCCCTAAAGACAGAGTTCTTTAACATGTATAGAGTGATAAGTCTTAGAAAATGTACACTTTGAACATCGATGCCCCGACAAAATGTTAGAGTACAGCTGGGCAATGTAAGGCTCATTACTTCTTGAATCCTGAAGTAGTTCAAAGGAAAGGCTGGTTTTAAAGATAATAAAAAACATGATTTTGATTGAAATCACTTTCCTTGAAAACTGATTGGAGGTATTTATTAATATTTGTGTAGTCTGGCACAATGCTATAAATACTGATTACTCCATGAGAATCAAACTTCATCGTCATCATCATTGGATCGTGCTGATTGCATTGAGTTCCCTAACTCTCTCTCTCACCATCCGTCCCTATCATCAATCACTCTTGGCAGGTCTTCCAGGTTATATCCTATGTCAGTACAAAGCTGATGTAAGTCAGTGTTAGTCATTCAGCCAACACTGGCATATGCACGTTCAAATATCCATAAAAGAACGCTACTTACGAGTCTGAAGCACGCTTATGCGTATTAGTAAAAAAAGGTACTTTTTTTTTATTCCGAAAAAATCATCGAGAGATTCTTGTCGTACAAATATAGATCACTATAATCCAACGATATATATATATATATATATATATATATATATGTCTTACTACTTAATCATTTTAAGCATCTGGTATACGTTCAACAAATAGAATTAATCTGGATATTTGAGTTGTAAATTTGGAAGTAATAACGGCTATCATCTGTCAAAATGTGGCACTATATATATATATATATATATATATATATATATATATATATATTTAGAATAGGTAGGTTCACGAAGAGATTTGTATTTTTTAGAAATCATTTATTTATTTATTTATTTTGTTCTTACATACGCGTATGTTTCCAGCCTTTTGCTTTCGTCAGAGAACATATATGGCACAATGCCTTGTTAATGGGGTAGGCAATGGGACTTGAATTTACTCGAGTTTGTATTTTGAATGATTTTCACTTGGTTATAGGTTTATATAAAGGTCTTCCTTTCTTTTTCTTAGAGTGAGTTTACCTTAGTCTGCTTTACCCCTCTTTGATATTTTATATGTTTTTGTCGTATGTTTGTATATATATATATATATATATATATATATATATATATATATATTTCCAGCTTGATGTCGTATGTTTGTATATATATTTATATATATATATATTTCCAGCTTGATGTTTTCGTCAGAGAACATATCTGGCACAAGGTCTAGTTAATGGGGTAATCAATGAGACTTGAACTTTGTGTTTGTTGCTTGAATGGTTTTTACTTCCTCGTGTTTTATTTTTATGAATGCTAATCTTTTTTCTTAGAGTTTGTTTCCATTGGTCTACTTTATCCCTAATTTACTTTTGATATTTGATACGTGTGTGTGTGTGTGACTGTGTGATTATGAGTGTATGTGTGTCTATGTGCGTGTGTATGTATGTGTGTGTGTGTGGTGTGTGTGTGACTGTGTGACTGTGTGTGTATGTGTGTGTGTATTTGCGTGTGTATGTGTATGTGTGTGTGTGGTCTGTGTGTGTATGTGTGTGTGACTGTGTGTGTATGTGTGTGTGTATGTGTGCGTGTGTGACTGTGTGTGTATATGTGTGTGTGAGTGACTGTGTGTGTATGTGTGTGTGTGTGACTGTGTGTGACTGTGACTGTGTGTGTATTTGTGTGTGTGTGTGTGACTGTATGCGTATGTTTGTGTGTGTGTGTGTGTGTGACTCTGTGTGTGTGTGTGTGTGTGTGTGTGTGTGTGTGTGTGTGTGTGTGTGTTGGAGTGGTTTTCAATTTCACTTATTGTTATTATTTCTCTGTGTATGTGAATGCATTTCTTGAGATATTGGGGGGTGTATTTTTATATATATTTATATACACATATACGTATATTTATTTCCATTTGTGAGTTTGTAAGATTCATGTTTTATTCAACTTTGGTTTAAAATTATCTATAAGATTCTTTTCCTTTATTTGAAGTAGCGTGTAGTCGTTGGTTTGACACAGTGGCATTATCTTAATTTACCTCGACAACGTTTGTGTAGGTGTTTCGAAACATTTAATTTTCTGTTTTCTTCCATTTTGATATTACTCCTGTGTAGTGATGTCCTTGTATTAAAGGTCCTGTGTTGACCCAAAGTAGATTTCTTTGCATTTGCTTCATACAATCATGTAGACTACGCTTTTTGAGCTGCAGCTTAAGTTTTTATTTATTTTGAATTTAGTTTCCAGTTTTTTAAAGGTATTGAATTTACCTTTTATAATTATATCACATATTTTACATCATTTATTATTGCATTTGGTAACTCCTTGTCTTGTGTTTTCTCCGAATGTAGAAGAGGTGAGTATTCTTTTAAGATTTTTGGGTTGTCTCTGGCTTTTAATAATTTTTGTAGTGTCTAGTATTTCTTTGATTTTGTCCTTTTAAGTTCTTCTAGATTTTTCATTATTTCTGTAAATACTTCTGGTTTATTTTTGTCGTAGGTTGCGACGTATGCAAGGGATTTATCGTTGTTGTGTTTTTTCGGGTTCCTTAATTCTCTTGGTCGTATTTTTTCTCCTAATTCCAACCCTTTATTTATTAGTGTTATTGGGTATCCTCTCTAATGTTGGGTTGTGTGTAGGTCTTTAAAGCGTTTTTTTTTTAGGTTTTTATCGGTGATTAATGTGTGTATTCTACGTGCTAGAGTGTAAGGGGTGGATTTTATACAGTTTGGGGGGTGGCTTTTAAAGTGGGTGTATTGTTGGGTGTCTGTTGGTTTGTGTTAGATATCTGTGATGATTTGGCCATTTACATTTTTATAAGGATGTAATAAACTAAGAGAAACACACTCTAAGAAAAAGGACCAGCATTCATTAAAAAATAAAGAAGTATAAGCCATTCAAACAACAAACACAAAGTACGTTCAAGTCTCATTGAATACCCCATAAACTAGACCTTGAGCCAGCCATGCCTCTCTGAGGAAAGCATCAAGCTGGAAGCATATATATATATATATATATATATGTGTGTGTGTGTGTGTGTGTGTGTGTGTGTGTGTACACCGACAAAAACTATTAGGAAAAAATGTTACCAGTTAATTTCAAACCACACTACCACACATACACACACAAAAAATCCCAAAGGTACACACTCACACACACACAGAGGAAAAATAACTTTGTGAAATCCAAAACCACTCCAATACACACACACACGCGCGCGTGCGCACACACGCACAACAATAAAAACATATCAAATATCAAAGAGGGGTAAAGCAGACTAAGATAAACACACTACGAAAAAGAGAGGAAGACTTTTAATTAAACCCATAACCAACAAAAAATCATTCAAACTGCAAACACGAGTGAGTTCGAGTCTCAGTTAGTACCCCATAAACAAGGCATTGTGCCATATATGTTCTCTGACGAAAGCTATAAGCTGGAAACATACACGTATGTAAGAACAAAATAAATAAAAAAATAAATGAATTAAAAAATACAAATCCCTTCGTGGACCTACGTATTTTAAAATATTTCATTCTCTTTTTGGACCTTTAATAAATATATATATATATATATATATATATATATAGTCAGAAGTTTTTATTTAATTATCAATTTTTCAAATTTTCTGCATTGAAATCTGTTTAAAATAGCTTCTTTTAGCACTGTGTCCTTCTCGACTTGTATTGCAATATAGTTTTTAGAAAATTCCTTCAATGCTGTCTCAAATTTCAATTCAAGCGCTGTAAGTATATCCTACTATTTATGGAACGACCAATGTATGACTAATTTTTTATATCTTACTTTGAAACAGGAGAAGATTTTTTTCTTACCTTCTCTTTCCTATTTCCGCTCCAACGTCATCTTGTTATTGTGCGACGAATATTCAGGATTTTTTAATAATTTTCTTCGTCCATTTTATTTGCATGTTTCATCTGATAATTGTATTCTTTTTAATACATGGGACTTTCAGCTTGAAAGACAACATAAAAAAGATGAGATAACAGTTTCATTGAGGCTTTATTCTGTTCTACGAAGAAGAATTTGATCACATTCTTGATTCATGAAAAACGTTTTTAAAACAAGTATCTCTCTTTGTCTGTCTGTCAGTCTGTCTGTCTGTCTGTCTGTCTGTCTCTCTCTCTCTCTCTCTCTCTCTCTCACACACACACATCGGTATATATTTACACACTTATATGTATATTTAGCAAATATATGACGATTATAAAAATAAGAATGATGTAAGAAAAATAGTTTTCATAACGATTTGGTCGTTTCACTATATATATATATATATATATAGCCATAATATTTGACAACGAATCGTTTATAATATATATGTAAGTGGTTATTGCCAGTTGAAAACTATATGTAAGTCTAACGTAAAGTTAGGCGGGTTTCGATCCAGCTTTAAGAGTCCTACGTGTCTAGCCACACTGAAGAGTTGTGATACAACGAAACAGTCTGTCTGTGGAAGACAATATATATATATATATATAATATATTCTTACGCCATATATATAATTTTGTACGTTAGCCACGTAATATTCATAGCATTGACAGCAGATGTTTATTCAGTTGAATTCAATTGAATCTAACAGACTTCAGGCTTATTATCGATACAAGTTCACCTGAAGATCATGCTCATGGAACTAAGAGTATTGATGAAAATAATTTTAGCAATTAGTTTTAAATCACACACACACACACACACACACACACACACACACACACACACACACACACACACACACACACACACACATATATATATATATATATATATGATTTTTGTGTAAAAGATTAATGTGTTTTTTTGTTGAACTTGCTCATCTTCAACTGAATCTCAACGTGTTCCCCCAGACTATTGTGCGCTTGGATTAATTCCCTTTTTCCTAAGAGGTCCACTGCCCAACTCATTGCTTAAACATAAAGCTGACCAGCGAACCTACACAAATCCCCCACTTTCGTTCAAAATTCTTAAGCTTTTGATTCAAACGAGACAAGTGGAAGTCTGTAACTTCCGGCGCGAGTGTCACGACACTCTGCCCAGCGGCGGATCTGCCTCTTTCCCAGTTAGATTCTACGCAGTCCACCGAACCCGTCTTTGAACTTTGCAACCAGCGGATGGATTCAACAGACAGGCTTTCAGCGCCAATCAAACACCCCGCTTTTGCCCTATCGACTTCCGGGCAAACCAGCCCCCTTTTTTCACCGTCTCTTTCTATTTCAGCTCCAATCATTCTGTCTGTCTGTCTGTCTGTCGCTCTCTCTTTTATCTTTTGTTTGAACATCCTCTCTCTCTCTCTCTCTCTCTCTCTCTTTGTCTCTGTCTCTCTTTCTCTCTTTCCTTTTATGCCCACGCAGGCTTTAGTTTTTGTTTGTCTCTCTTAAAATCTCACTCTCATTATTTTCTCTCCTGCTTGCACTTCCTTACTTTCACCATATGAATTAATCGCTTTTTCTCTCCCATTTTCTCTCTCATTGGCTTCTTAGTATTTTCTCGAAACAGTTTTAAGTATCTTGCTTTTCTCTTGGTTATTCTTTTTTTATTTATAAATCATTCTTATTTTCTTTCTTCCTTTCTCTTTTCATTGCGGTTTCTTTAAACCTCTCTTTTTTCTTTCTTGACTTCTCTCTCTCTCTCTCACTCTCATTCTCTCTCTCTTTTTTCTTTCTTGTTCTTTTCCCCCAATCTCTCTCTTTCTTCCTCTCCCGTTTTTTTGCCTCTCTTTCTTTCACTTCTTTTCATTTTCTCAGCTTCTTTGCCCAATTTCCTTTATTCTCAACACCTTTTTATTCTTCTCGTTGAATCTTTTTCATTTATTTTGCTTTTCTTTCAAAGATCGCCTCATTTCTCTCTCCCCTTTTCTTTCTCTCTCTTTCTATGTGCCTTCCTATCTATCTATCTATCTATCTATCTATCTATCTATCTATCTCTCTCTATATATATATTTGTTTTTATCCCGTTCTCATTCCATTTCTTACCAGGTTTATTATTCTTTATTACTTTTTGAAACTTCTCTGGTAATCTTTTTTATTCCTTTTCATTTTTCTCAAATATTTATTCACCTTTCATTCTTTTTCTTTTTCTACAGACTTAATCTAGGTTCCTTTCGTTTTTTTCTCTCTGTCTCTCTTCTGTTCTATCTGATTCTTTTTTAATCCTCTTTCTTGGTTTTTTTATTTATCAACCGTTTCAGATTATTTAATAACAAATCCTGTTCATACATCTATCAAATATTTCTGATTTGCGAGCCAGAACTCATTTGTTTGCATATATTTAAATGGTTTCAACTATTACTATCTAATATTTAGAATTCTATTTAATATTAATCATTTATTTGAACACAGTTAAATGCTTTTAAGTATTCCTATCTGACTCGGATGATTCTCTTTAATACCATCTAATTGTTTGCACATTTCAAATGTCTTCTAATAATGTTAAGAAACACAAACAATTTAGGAGGTGCCTGTGGTGTCATGGTTATCGTCGTAGGGAATGGACTCGGCGACACGGGTTCAAACCCGGGACAAGGAAGACAGCATTTCGCATAGCGCTAATACCCTAATCTAATAATTCTCCCTCCTGCTATGGGTAAATAGTAGGACAGACTTAGTTCTTCAGCCTTGGTGAGGCAACTAGTCTAGGAGAAGGAAAACTGTTAAACTCCGCTTAAAAATTGACCTTGTGTCCTATCCTGCCCGAGCGGAGGGGTTGGTAAATATGGTTAACTAACAATTCAATATCAGTTATTTTTTAAATGGTCCACCATTTACTTGATGCATAGATGAGACCCGAAAAAGTTCTACCACTCCGGATCAGGGTTAATGTTTTTCTTTTAATTCGTTTTCTTTGTTTCATCCCAACCATCTCTCTCTCTCTCTCTCTCTCTCTCTCTCTCTCTCTCTCACTTCGTTTTCTTTTATATCTGTCACTAGAATTTTTTCTATCTCTTCCTGCCACTTGTTCTTTCAGTCTTTCCCCACTCTCTTTCAATTCTATTATATTGAATGTTTTTTAATAATGTTAAGAAACACGAACAATTTAGGAGGTGCCCGTGGTGTAATGATTATCGTCGTTGGGAATGGACACGGTGACACAAGTTCAAATCCTGGACGAGGCTGATTGCATTTCACATAGCACTAATACCCTTGAGAAAGGTATGAATCGAATAATTCTCCCTCCAGCTATGGATAAATAGTAGGACAGACTAGGTTCTTCAACCTTGGAGAGGCAACTAGTCTAGGAGAAGGAAAACTCTGAATTCAAACTTGTTAAACTCCGCTTAAAAATTCACCGTGTGTCATATCCTGCCTTAGCGGAGGGGTTGGTAAATAGGATTATATAGAAATCATCGTGGTATCTTTTTTAGGGGAATGGTTTGTGAGCAAGGCTACCTAATCATTAAATATGAGTTAGATTTTCTCGGTGTACACTTTACTTCTGACCTTGTGCCACCATAAAACTATGCCAAGTAAATAACTATATAGAAAACAATGGTACTACAAGCAGTGTAAAGGTTGCATGTGAGGCTAAACAAAATTTATTATGTAAAAATAGATACAAGCCGTTTGCTCTTTTTTCGATATCTATCGACCTTTTCCTTGGTTTCTTTGTTCTAATGGCATATCAAACATTCTGTGTTATTTAGTGCAAAAAACATCCTTGTAGAAGAGCAGTTATACTATCTAACTCATAGCAAAGGGAATTAAATTGTTCAGGCCTTACCCAAGAGTAGTAGTATGAAAGCAAACGTAATAGCACGACAGCAGATATAACTCACTGACTTCAAGACCACAATCCGGCACGTTAGCCATAACACTAAGCGGAACAACTCTTCGTGTTCTGTGCTATAATTCTGTGTTTATTTCCACTTAGTTCCCTTCATTATCTTCTTTTTTTTTCATGATTTTCTCTTCTTCTTGCTTCCAACGTCTTCTTCTTCTTGTGTAAATGATTTCTCAAAAACAATGTGTTTTGTCATTTTCCAATTCTTCCTCTTTTTTCCTACTTGTCATCTTGGTTTTGGTCTTCAACTTTTCTCTCTAAATTTCACTATCTCCTTCAATTCTGAGATGGCATCTTGGTTAAATTATGCAAATCAACCTTTTAAATAAATTTGTTGTCAAGAGCGCTGGTAACTAATTTCAATTTTGAAGATAAAGTTTGTTTACAGATGTTGTGTCCGTGCAATTTTGAAAGTGCAAAGAAATAACGCGGCTAATTTTTAATAAACAACGTAAATGTTAGCGAGATAGGCTTGTATATTATAATTAGTGAGTTCGATTCTCTCTTAGGCCTAGAATATTATGATTGCGTCACCTGTAAAAGGGGTGAGCTCTTTCTACACTTAATGAAAACTCTGTGTATTAAACTAAACAACATCTGCTGATGAGGCTCCATGACTGGAGCTCTAGGGAATGTAGTCATGTAAATCTGTTTGAGAATATTTTCTGTTGATAAGATAGAATGAAACCGGAAAGGATAAATAATTCAAAAATTATATGAGATTGCGATTAAATTTGTATTTTTTTAAAAATATGATTAATTCACCAGTTTATGATAACTGTGAATTAAATCCAAGCACTGAATCTTAAAAATGATGCGACAAGAAGTTATGTGCAAAATAGTTGTGAACTTTATTAATACTTTGTCTCTTAAAATATTGATATAACAACAATGAAGTATTTATTGATTAAAAATAATGTAAATGTGATCAATATATTGGCTGCAAGGTTGGGTTTTATGGCATATCAACACTCTGAAGCCAAATCCTCATTATATATATATATATATATATATATATATATATATATATATATATATATATATATATTATCCCAGTGTTGTTGTCACTAAATCAGTTTGTGGGTTTGTGTCGAACAAAGAGCAATATAATATGGAGAGTACTCAATAACTAGGATAAAGCTATTATATAATAATGATGAATAAAAATATTTTTGATATACATATATTTATTTCATGTAATTTAGACTGTGACCCCTGGGTTTCATGGAGTTTTTTTGCAAAACAGCAATCATCAGGCAGTTAACTTAACAGTCTAAATTTCATGAACTAAATATATGTATATCTAATATATATATATATATATATATATATATATATATATATATATATATGAAAAGTATATATTAGATATACATATATTTATTTCACAATATATATATATATATACTCCCCTACCCCTGTAGGGTTGAGCTGAGTGGTAGAATCTTAGATTAGCGTTTGAGACAACCGGTTTTCGCTCCCAGTTTCAGGAATCTAACCTGTCTAGCCACGCTGGTGAGTTCTGATGGAACGAAACAGATCTGTCTGTGGATGACTATATATTTATTATTTGTAAACAAATAGTTTGTAGAAAACGAATTAGAGTTTGTTTGTTTGCACAGAGATAGTTTCAAGTAATGCTATGTCACAATGACAATTTGATTTATCATGATTTTTTTCCACACAATTAAATTGTTATTCTTATAGGATTTGTAAGTATATATTTCGGAAGTAATCTTATTTTAAAAGAGTTAGTACTCATTTGTTAGCACGATTAAATATTTTCAAGTATTGCTATAGGACTAATAATTCTATTCAATATTAATCATTTGTTTGCACACAATGAAGTTTTTTTCAAGTATTTCTCACACAAATAGTTTTATTTGCACACAGTTAAATTATTTCAATTATTGCAATTTAATACCAATAATTCTATTCAACACTATTTATTCATTTGCTCATTGTAAAATGGTTCCAAGTATTCCTAACCGACACTAAAATTCTATTTAGAATAAACATTTGTTTTCACACGGTTAAATGGTTTCAAGTATTGCTGTGTAGCGCTAAAAAAACAATTTATTATTTGTTATTCGTTCGCATATAGTTAAATGGTTAAACCACTTTGTATGATGCATAGATGGGACTCTATCAGTTACCACTCCGGGTCAGAGTGGGCCTGCCAGTAATACCAAAGAAAGTGTACTCCATATTCCACAAAGCTCCAGGGCACTTATTGGTTGGGTCTTATGCCACTGCAGAATGCAGTAGGTGTATTCTACTGCCCCAGCCGACTGGACTCCAACATATTGGCCAGTTGAGACAGTGATATTGCAATTAAGCATGAAGTGTTTGCCTGTTTAAGATGATTGAATTTCATTATAATTTTGTCTCATAAAATATTAATATTACAACTAAGTATAAAGTATTTATCGGTTTAAATTGTTTGTAAACTCAATTAATGCATTAACCCATAAGAATAGCGATATTGAAACTAAGTATAAAGTGTTTTCCTATTTGAAACGATTGTAAACATTATTACTTTTCTGCCGTATATTATTGGAGACTTTAATTGTCAAACTGACATCAGTATAAAATGACTTGATAAGATTTAACATGCCATGAACTCAATCAACCAACCTACAGCCAAGCATATATATATGGCCTTGTGCCAAACTATTTTAAGCTTGTTCAATGACTACCATATAACGATTGTCATCCAAATTGTCTCGTGAACCAATTTACTCTTATAGAGAACTCAATCTTCTCTATGCAATTATAACCTGTCAGAATAATTCAACATTTTTCTGGTCCCTATCGTATCGCTTTGTTGCAGAATAGTTTAATATTGTATTGAATTCCTTTTGTCAAAAGAGTGCCCTATATTTTTGGCTTTAGGCCAGTCAAAGTTAAACCTAATGTTTGTTGTTGATGTACATGGTTCTAAAGCGAGTTCTCTGTTGCTCTGTATTTGATTAGAAGTTGTTGAGTGAAAAGAGAAAAAAAGTTTTAATATCTACTAACTGGGTATTGAAAGGAGACCAACTCCCATACGTAACACAAGAAATTGACCATTAATTATAAAACAACGTATAAAGACATTTCCATAGACAATTTGGTTGGATAGGTGCAGACAAATGATACATTGAAATAGATATTTTCCCAGATTATAGCAATGCCTGGACAATGGTCAACATTCAATTTAAACCACAGCTATTTAAGCACGTTTTCTTATCCCAAGGGATACAATAAGACCGTTTGTCTGGTTTTTATATCAGCAAAATTGAATCTCATATTGAATAAAATATCTTTGAAAAGAGACAATTGCTTTTTTCTCCTCACTGGCCTCACTTCCTTCACTATACAATCGAGAAGCTTTTCAGAGACAGACAGACAGAGACAGAGAGAATGAGAGAGAGAGAGAGAGAGAGAGAGAGAGAGAGAAAGAAAGAAAGAGAAAGAGAGAATGAGAGAGACTAGGCGACAGTTTACTGATTAGAAACATCAAGAATGAAATATTTTTATTGCCTTTCCTCATCAAGATGATAAAGATTATGACATGACAAAGATTTATGAACATGGTATAATGTTTGAAGTGAGAAAAACCCAACGCAAGAGAGTTTTCAAATGTGAATTGACATTAGATTAACATAAGCAAGTTGGTCTCTGGGACAAATTAGAAGAAATTAAAAAGATTGTGTTACGCCAATATCTTTAATGGTAGCGGATATCTGCCTTTAATATTCAGTTTTCAAGATTCTGTTTGGGTGATCTCTTAAAATGACCAATTAGTAATACTCCCATCTTTCACAGTCTATCTCTTTTACACTGATGTCGTTTCCTGGTTTGGACGTGGTGACGCTGCTCTTATAGTGAGCCTTGGGCTAGAATAGCCTGGTCGGCCGTGTAGGTAGGTCTCTACTTGAAAAGAATGAAAATTCAAATGATAAGCAATTTTACTCTTGAGAGCGGTCACCTTTTTTTGTCTCCTTTTTGAATTTTCTTTTCCTATCACGTGATTTGTGTCCATCAATCAAATAGTTCCCTTCGAGAAAGGTGTTTGTGTCTATCCGTCCTGTTCTCATCTGTTTTCATGACAATTTTCCGTCCGGGTCCCTTGTTGATTAACCGAGATAGGAGCTATTGCTCTGCAATTAGTGACAGCAATATCTCTCTTATTGTTTAACATAAGTAAATGCGTAAAGCAAACTAAAAAAGTCATGACAGGCTTGATAGTGTGATCCCCTTGGAACAGTGCAAACGGTTATATGTTGACTATACATACGAGGTGCATAGGATAAGTTTCCAGACTTTTTTCGTATGGGCACTTTTATTGATAGTACACATATGAAACTCAAGTCCCCTTCGAAGTAATCTCTGTCGACTTCTATGCACTTGTTGTACCGTTCCAACAACTTCTGGAAGGCCCCATGGAAGTCCTCTTGTGTGAGCTTGTCAATGAATGACCTTCCTCACGGCCTCTTTCATCTCCTCAGTTGTCTCATAACGACAGCCTCTGAGCTTAGGGAATAACCAAAAGTTACTGAGAAAAAGGTCTGGACTATAGGGAGGCTGAGAAACTGTCTTGATACCCATCTTGGTCAAATAGTCTGTGACAAGGATGGAGTTGTGGACTGGTGTATTGTCCTGGGGGAAATGCCACTGACCCGATTTGAAGAGTGCTGGCCTCTTCCGATTGAATCTCTTCGTGAACTCCCTTAAAATCTCAACATAGTAACCCTAAACCTATCCCTAACCCTTTGGTCAATGAAGTCTGGTCTATTGACTTTCTTACTCCCCCACACCTCCCATCATCCATCACAGACTCCCTGCCTTCCTTGAATCTCTTATGCCACTCAAAAATTAATGCTCGATTCATGCAAGATGCTCCAAAAGCAGTGTGAAACATCCCATAGGTTTCTGTGGCATTTTTTCCGAGGTTAAAACAGAATTTTATTGCATATCGTTCTTCTAAAGTCACAGATTGCATTTTTGAAATTCACCAGCTGTGACAATCAGGCTTTAGTAGGGTGTATTCCAATTGCTGCTGTAGCTATTCAGTTGAAGCTGAAATCATGAAAATTGGTCAGTCATCTTATAAGACGTATAGAAATAACATAATGAATTTTTAAGGGTCAACAACAATTTTAAATGCCCATACGAAAAAAGTCTGGAAACTGATCGTATGCACCTCGTATCAATGGTATATACGGTAACAAGAATCTGTCTCAGAGAAGAAGTTTTTCAAATTACTCTGGAACTTTAAATCTCAAATGGATCCCTTAATCCAAACCAGAAAATCGGATCTAATCCTTGTGAATAAAGAGAAGAAGCGTGTCAAAGATTTGATTTCGCTGTCCCAGAAGACGAAGAAAAAACCAGAAGTTGGATAAGAAGCTTGCCCACGTCAAAGTATTTAAAGAGATTATGGAACATCAAAGGGACTTTTGTTCAAATCGTTGGAAGAGTTTTGGGAATGACCTCCAAAAGTCTAAACACTCTGTCGTCGAGGCTAAGAATATGCTCTCTGCGTTCCCTGCAGAGGTGTAAGATCTTCCTAATAAAGGATATCGTGGGTATAACAATAAACTGGTGGTGAAGCTGTTGTTCTGGGTATCTGAGGAGTGTGTAGTATCGCAATTGTGCTCACATCCTGAGTGATAGCACTTTTCAGGGTCCGAATATACAGGTCAAATATTTCTATTCAAATCATTCGTATTCGATAGGAATACTTCTTATATAAATATCTATAATCGATTAAGAATAGATATTTGAAGTTATTATTTACTAAATTTATTATTAGTTAAGTGGAACGATATAATTGAGTAAAAATAGATGACAATTACTGAGTAGAAATAATTACTTCAAAGCCGATAATTGTTAGTATTAGATAGGAATACTTGAAACCATACAAGTATGAGCAATTTTTTTAGTATAAGATTGGAATATTTGATATCATATAACTGTGTGAACAAAATTTCTTAAGAAACTACAAAAAATATTGAATATGAACATGCAATGAATTTGGTTCTCTAAACTCGTGGAATAGCTCTAAACAGTTTGACATGCCGTTAAACAACCAATCAAACAAAAAGCCTAATGAAAAAACTCAAGAAAATAGAAATCCCAGAAATAATTTCAAACACATAAACAACGACTCTGCTGATAACAACTAGAATAATAAAGAATGTGTTGTATTATTGCGAAAATTGGTTCTTCTTTGGTCTCTTGTGTATACAATGAGAAATAAACTGATATATTTTGTTTCTTGACTATTCTTCTTGGCTTTTGTATTCAGGAGATGTAATTTTAATTAAAATAAACAATTTAGAATGAATCTTTTTTTCTTTGTATTATTCATTCGAAAAATTAGTTTTTGTTCTGTGAATTATAATTCTTTAAGATAAAAAGAAAATCTAGTTCATCGATTTGTTCTTTATTTTCTTCGATTTCATGATCGTATCTCTGCGATAAAATCTTCATTACACGATTGAAAATAGTACGTGTTGAAAATAGTGAGTTTTTCTTGTTTCATGCTAGAATCATGTAATCCTAAAGGACTGCCTTTCTATTAAACATTTTTTGATGGCGTTACGCAAAAAAAACTACGCCCAAAAAAGAATAAAAAGGGAGACAATCAGTGTTTTATTCTATATGATTAGAATCCTTACGTGCAAAGGATTTAATTTTTTCTATATTCTTTATTCATTTGTAACTGTTGTTTTAATTCACTGTCTATGAGTATCTAAGTTTTCGGTTTTGTGAGTTCCACGAAAGATTTTTTGTTGAAGGATTCATCAGTTTTGCACCGATGTTAAAAGCAGAAATTAGGATTATCACAGGAATTCATTTTGCACACATTTTCATCTTGCCTCAATAAATATTATTATTAATAAAAATTATCCTTCATCTCTCAAATTATTGTTGCTCATTTTTTTAAAATTGCTTATTATTTTTATCGTCACTTATACAACAATAGATCAGAAAAAAAAGTACAGTTATACAACTTAATAATGATGGGCAGAGATTAATCGAATACATATAAATATCTTAGAATCACTATGACAAGAAAATTCGGCAGACACCTACATGCGAAGCACTGAACAGCTGTTTCGCCCTTATTAAGTCTCATTAGGAGTATACACTATGATCTCCACCACTAGAGTACGAACCAACAACCACAGTATGAAGAATCCGAAACTCTACCACTGAGCCACCGGTTCATGACACGTATAAGCGATGCCAAATTAACATGTTATGATGAATTGCGCGACCACTTGACCTAATGTGTCTCGAAGGTGCCTATTCCCTACAGAGGACACGGCCACCTCCAGGGCTACGTCTTCCCAAGTTGAAGTTACGAGTCCTCATAACATAAGCCTCATAGGCAGGATATATAATTATATATATATTTTTAAATTGCGGAATTGACGTTATCTTAGAATTACCACGACAAGAAAATCCGGCCAACACCTACATGCGAGGTGTCCTCGTGGTGTAATGGTTAAAGCGATGAACTGCGGAATCGTAGTACGCGAGTTCGTACTCCAGTCGTGCTATTACGTTCACTTTCGGGCAAATACCCTTGGGAAAGGTATAAACCCCCTTATTCTCCCTCCAGCTATGGGTAAATAGTAGGACGGACTAGGTTCTTCAGCCTTGGTGAGGCAACTAGTCTAGGAGAAGGAAAACTCTGAATTCAAACCTGTTAAACTCCGCTTAAAAATTTACCTTGTGTCATATCCTGCCCGAGCGGAGGGGTTGGTAAATAGTACCTACATGCGACATACGGAGCACTGAACAACTTTTTCGACCTTATTAGGTCTCATCAGCAGTGCATACCGTGATCTCCACCAATGGATATATATATGTATATATATATCATCATCATTATGTCGTGCCGCCAGCACGGATATCCCTGACCCTCTCTCGCCACCTCTCCCTATCATTCATCGCCTCCGGCAGGTCTTTCGGGTTACATCCCGTGTCCACACATAGCTGCTGTATGTAAGTTCGGGCTGGTCGTCCTGCTTTTGCTTGGCCATATGTGGGGGTCCATAGGAGTATGTCACTTACGAGCTCGTCCTTGCTTCTCCAGCAGTGTCCGGCGTGTCTGGCTCGTCTAACCTGTATAGTTTTCGAGATGGGAGGCAGGTGGCCGTACAGTTGGCGTCTCGTGGGGTGTTGTCGCCAGGACTTGTTCAGTATTGCTCTCAACATTCTTGTGTAGTTGCCGTCAAGTTTCTTCTCCAGCCGTTTAGTTAGCGTCCATGTAGTGCATCCATATAGCAGTATCGATACAACCGCTGCCTGGAAGAAACTGCGCTTCATTTCATCGGTTATGTCTGATTTCCATATGATTGAGAGCCTATATATATATATATATATATAGTGTTTGAGATTTAAAAAAAAAACTGATAACATTTCGTAATCTAATACATGGCTAATCACCAATCAAATGATCTCAAATTTTAACACTATGTATTTAAACAATTGTAGATAAGCTGTTCAGTTTTTAGATGCAAAAATACAACTCATTAGATAAGAAAAAGATTTTAAACATTCAAAATGAAATTTTCGAGCTGTTTCTACACATGCTGTTAGAATTTGAGATCATTTAAACGAAAATGAATCAAGTTATTAAAATACGAAATGATATCAATTTTTCTGAAACACCTGATGTCTCAAAGTTTTTGAGACACACTTTATATATATGGGAGAATCTGCGTGGCGTAATGGATAGTGTATTGAACGCTCGAAGTAAGTGAGTTCAAATTCCAGTTGCATTCACTTTCGGACAAATACCCTTGGGAAATGTATGAACCTTCTTATCTACCAAGCTATGAAAAAATTAGTATCACTGTTGTTCTTCTAAAATAATGGCTTTGCTTTAAATAAACCACAAAGGTTGATATGTCATTTAGCGAAGAAATCAAACCAACTATATATATATATATATATATCATCGTCATCATGTCGTGCCGCTAGCACGGATATCCCTGACCCTCTGTCGCCACTTATCCCTATCGTTCATCACCTCTGGTAGGTTTTCAGGGCTACATCCCATATTCTCACATAGCTGCTGTATGTATGTTCGTGCTGGTCGTCCTGCTTTTGCCCGGTCATATGTGGGGGTCCATGGGAGTACATCACTTATGAGCTCGTCCTTGCTTCTCCAGCAGTGCCCTGCGTGTCTGGTTCGTCTAACTTGGGTAGTTTTCGTGATGGGAGGCAGGTGGTCGAATAGTTGGTGCTTTGTGGGGTGTTTCCGCCAGGACTTGTTCAATATTGCTCGCAGCATTCTTGTGTAATTGCCGTCTACCTTCTTCTCCAGTCGTTTACTTAGCGTTCAAGTTGTGCACCTATACAGCAGTATCGATACGACCGCTGCATATATATATATATATATTAGTTATAATAGAGTATAAAGAAGGCCAACGGTATTAATGACTATCAGTTTTCGCCAAGCAATATTAACTCTGTTTTTAAATTATCCTTACTTTGATTCATATATGCTCTATAACCGATATTATACACACTTTATTTATAAATTTTGCACTATGTATTATTAATTTGTATATGAGGCTCGAAGGATCGAAACAAAGTATAGTCCGATAACATTTCGTTATGAGAAAATTCTACGGGGGGGGGATAATTTCTTATACAATTATGACCTAATTTAGGTCGATAGAATAACATCTAGATGCGAAAGGTCATGTGAAAGTATTATTTTTAATTAAAAAAATTTTTTTTTCTGATTGCTGCGTCAAAATATTGATGATGACGAGCGACTCCTACTACCGATTGATTTCTTGTCTAGATCTAATAAACACAAAGTGGGCAGTTAACGAATCGATCGTGTCATCCGAAGGTATAATCGACCAGCAGAACAATCAGTGGATTGGAAGCGGAATCACTTTCGTGTTTGATGAGGACGGCTGTACCGTCACAGAATGCGAGGATGTAATGTTTTGCGGCACAAACATATTCAATGTGTTATTAAGAGAATATTCAAAGAACTATTTGAATGTTTTAAGATATTTTCTTCTTAAACTGTCAATTATAGTGGGCTGTTTTTAAAGCCTTTTGAAAAAAATTAAGAAAGTAGGTAATTTGCTTAAGGAAATGAGATATGTGATATAAACAACTAATATCATCAAAATCACTGCTTGGCATTTCATACATCTCATTTTATACCAAGCGATTCTTTTGATATTTTTTACCCTTGTAGACGTTTATAGCAGGTAAATAGCTTCGAACAATATCTAAGGATAATCTCAAGTGCAGAAAAGCCGTTATATGAAGTCCGTTTTCTCGAATTAAAATGTCTGATTTGTCACTAAATCTTCCAACAGTCTCAAAAGCAGTCAGACCAGTCAGCTGGGGCTGTAGAAGACACTGACTGCTTCTCTGCGGAGGTTTAAGGCCCCCACCTCACGGAGTGTTCTGGATATGACACTAAACAATTTGATGGTGACTCTCCTGTAATGCAGGAGCCTTGTGGAATTCGGAGTGCCACTTCATTGTCATTACTGCAAGGTCCACTCTAGCAGCTGATAAGGTCCTATCTGTGCTAAATAGAACTGTTTGGCATTTAAACTAGGTACAAAAATTTATGCAAAATTCAATTGTCAGAAATAGAACAGTTTGATAATTTAACTATGTGCAAACAAATGACTCATTTAATTGAATTGTTAATGATACATAGCAATACTTGAAACCATTTAACTGTGTGCTAACAATTGATCAATAGTAAATAGTAATATTTATATTAGATAGAAATACTTGAAACTATTTAACAGTGTACAAAAGAATGAGCTCAGGCTCGCTTAAAAATGTATCTACAAAATGAGATAATAAATCATATGCATTTAACATATATGTAAAAACAGGATTTGGTATTAAATAACCGACAATGGCTAATATGCCATAAAACCAAACCGAACTAAACGAAATCAAAAGCAGTTGATATGAAAACGAAACGATTTGGGAAACCAGCTTATTTCATCGAATTTCCTCGGATTTGTTCGCGGCAGAGCAAGGAGTCATGACCGACATCAGTAGATGCACAAGGGTTAATTTTTTAAATATATATGGCATCTTATATCCGGGATGGTCTGAGCATAAAGACTATGTTGGTAGTAAATGGTATCGTCGATCCATGTTCAATTCTTGTTTGTACTTCACCTTGCTGTTAATACAAACGGGAAAAGTATGAATCAATCTGTTTTGAAAATCACATCTCTGGGTAAATAAATAAAAATACACACTGTACTTTCTAGCTTTGATAATGTAATCAGTCTAGGTGGCGGAAAACCGTGAAATTAAACCAATGTATTTCACTTGAACATTGGATTTGTGTCACATGCTGATATAGGCAGAGATATTGTGTAAATACAGTTATCTTAGCTTTTAGACAGGCGGGTTCCATATTTGAATAATATATTTCATCTTAACTATTGTTCCGATTCAACGCTCAAAAGACGTCAGAGATGACAAATATATCAAAATCTAAGATATTCATCGGAGAGATATCAGATGACAGTAGTCGGAAGGTGACCAGGTCTATCTATCTCTAAGGACATGGGGCGACTTTGGCAGACTCGGTCAAGAAGAACCTTCACATGATTGATGAGTATTCGTCACCTCTGTTTTCACCACAAGTTTAACTGGGTGCACTAACTTATGAAAATAACGTTCGGCCCGATTTTGGCGCCATTTGAATACTATTATGCTGAATCGACTGGTTCCTATCCAGGCAATACCAACGCTCCAGAGTTCATGACTTGGTGGGTAAGATTCCTAAATATGAGGAATGCCGAAGGGACCAAGTATTTTTTGAAATAGCCATGCATGAATCTAGATCTGTACGTTGCTAACCACGATAAAACAACCTTGTATTATATATCATCTTGGTGGAAGTCGCTTAAATTCTATTCTTTCACGCAACGCGTCTTTTCAAGATGATTTCGTTTATTGAATTTTATTCAGCCACAAGCTATTATCTAAGAAGCTGCATCTGCAAAATAACCAGGTGCTGGTCTAAGCAGTAACGCTACTGAAGCCAGCTATTTAAAACTACCCGAAATCCTAAACGCAGGTTCAAGATTTATCCAAACGAAAGGGGGGAGCTTTTATGTCTTGCAAAGGCGCCGAGAGCCAAATGTAAGAGAAAAGGTTGGTCTATTCAGTTTCTACACGTTACAATCTAAAACTGAAACACATATAATAGGCTGCTACGGAGGCTTTTTATTTATCAAAATGAATGTTCACATGACAGTAAATAAGTACTAGTTCACAAACTAGCTTAAGATTTTACTGGGTAGCGTAGTCACAGACGATTTCTATGTGAGCAATGAGTAATCGTCGGCTGGAGGAGGAGGAGGAGAAGAAGAAGAACAAGAAGAACAAAATACTACTGATCTCAAGTGCTAGTATCTCTTTTGTTTGATTTTGTCTGTTCAGTTTTTTAGGTTGTGTAAGTCAAAGGAAATTGATGACAAGTAAAACAAGCAGATTGGTAAGAACCTGTTTCTTTTTCGATATATTTGAATGGTTCACTTGTTTTCCGCCCAAGCAAATATTTTTATCTTCGTACACTTGCCATTAAAAAAGAGAGAGAATCAAGAAATCCAACTTCTTTTATTTGGGATTCACAGAACACCCAATTTTCACTTCCACCTCGCGTGGGCAACAACGTTCGGTCAGCCGTCGCCAAATATCGACTCTGTTAACCTCGACAAATCCTGTTTAACTGCTTTTTTTAGCCACAAGTGTTAGATAATACATATTTTGTTAGATATAGCCTACTGAACGGGATGCTGAACTTTGTTAACTTGTCTTCCTGCCTGTTGATTATTTTCATTTATAGCTTGACTATTCACACCCCGGGATTATTCACTTACCATTTTACGCTTGTAACTTTGACACTTTAACAGCCTCTTTGGACTGACTGTAGGCCAACTTTTATTGATTTACTTTTTGAGACAACAGGAAAAATGTATATGTATTAGCTGTATATACACATTTCTTCAATCAGTACATAAGGTTGTGAAATTCATCGTGTTCCCCTGGTATTATCAACAACATTTTAATCGCTTCCATGTTCATGCACTTTTTGATTCTGTTATCATACATTCAACCATGTTGCGAGCAATATTAAACAAGTCCTGGCGGCAACACCCCTCAGACACCAACTATACGGCCACCTGCCACCCATCTCGAAAACTATCCAAGTTAGACGAGCCTGGCACGCAGGACACTGTTGGAGGAGCAGGGACGAGCTCATAATTGATTCACCCCAATGGACCCCCACATATGGACGAACTAAAGCAGGAAGACCAGCTAGTACATACAAACAGCAGCTATGTGAGGATACAGGATGTAGCCCAGAAGACCAGCCAGAGGCGATGAACGATAGAGAAAAGTGGCGAGAGAGAGTCATGGATATCCGTGCTCGCAGCACGACATGATGATGATTATATATATATATATATATATATATATATATATATATATATATATATATATATATATATATATATATATATATATATATATTATATATATATATATATATATATATATATATATATATATATATATATATATATATATATTATATATATATATATATATAATATATATTATATATATATATATATATAATATATATATATTATATATATATATATATATATATATATATATATATATATTGAATTAAACAAAATCACATGAACTTATTTAGTACATCTATACTTGTATAAACATAGAGAAACACATCAAAGGGGTTGTCCTCGTGGTGTAATGGTTAAAGTGATGGACTGCGGAATCGTTGTAAGCGAGTTCGAACTCCAGTCGCGCTATTACGTTCACTTTCGGACAGATACCCTTGGGAAAGGTATGAACCCCTTTATGGGTAAAATTGTACCACAACTGTTCTTCTAGTAGAAGTGCTTTGGCATTAAATAACTAACAAAGATTGATATGCCATCAAACAAAGAAACCAACCAAACCAAAGTTTTTAGAAAAGGTTCCTCAGCAAGATAAATTCAGTCAAATTTTTAAAATAAATACATTTTTTTTTAGTGGATGGGGATTATAAAACGATTGTTAAGGTGACTGCTTTGCAATCATTTTCAAGTAAGTTCACTAATTTTTTGTTCTTATGTTCTTGTGTAAGAATTATAATTGTTTGAAAACATACCTTTCAAAATAACACAAAATCTTTTTTCTATTCTTTTTACAACGGAATTGTAAGCAGTAATAGATTAATTCAATCAAAAAACATTAAAACTTTAAATAAAGACGCAATATTCAGCTGATCACTTCGAGGATGTCTCTAATTCTAGAGTAAAATGTCTAAACGTTTTGTAAAGTCAGTTCATAATTCTCGATAGTATTTAATCAGCCGTCTCGAAACTTATTGATCAGTTGTTTTTTGGTGAATATATGATTGTCCAAGTGTGGGGGACATGAAAAGTAATATGTCGTCGAAATTTTACACAATATCAAAAGAAGATTTATAGAGGTGCTTCGGACAATAGAGAACTAAAGGATGTTATTCTGTTTTGGCAAAGTTTGTCTAGGAAAGTCGATACCAATCTCCGATACTTTTTGAACAGCAGTTCTTCGTGAAACACATGGCTATGCAAATAAATACCGTCTATTTTCAACAAACCCCGCTTGTTTCCTAAATTTAGTTTCGACATTAGGAAAAAAGACACAAATATTATAAACTAAAATAAATAAATAGAAAAGAAACAAAAGGAGAAAATCATGATAACGTACATGATTTCCTGTTTTGGGGAATCTGTTCAGTCAACATTCACTTTAGATCAACTGATAATATAACCATTTATCTTGTTAGATGAATGTTGAGATATACTACTCTCTCCAAAATATGATATTTCTGCAATTTTGTCTATAGAATGCACTTCAGCGGACAGAAACAGCAATAAAAATACCGAAACATGTATATTTCGGTAAGTAAAATACGTATATTTCGGTAAGCTTATTTCAAAGTAATAAGGCTGTCTTCGTTGCACGTGTCGAAATAAATCTGTGGAACTTTCATTGATTGTCTTGATTGCCTATTCTCTCGATGGTGTCTCCGCGAGTGAAAACGAGACCATGCAAGTGAAAAGTAGACAAAATGATGAAAACTAAAATGGAAAAAGAAGACAAAGGAGAGAAAAAAAGTGGAGAAAAATACCGGAAGAAAGTGCGAACTACAAAATAAAATATTCAGCCATGGGGTGAAGTTTATGTCTGAGCTAAATATATTTTTCTGGAACTGGTGGTATGTAGTTGAAGATATTGGAAATCGTTGCTTACTGAACTGATTTAAGAACGAATTTCTGCCATTTTAGTAACATCTTATTTTCTTGGTCTCTTCAACTTTTTTTTTTTTGATTTTCTTGGATGAGTCAAAAGTTTTGCAATATTTTGGTATATGGTAATTTGAGGCGCGTGTATCACATCACCGAAATTGTTCTAGCCGTGATAGGTATCCTCTATTGTTGGTAGAAACGTTGTAGTTGGTGCGCTGACATATTCTACATAATTTCACTCCGTGTCTGATTTGAACTCGCCACCGATGAACACGTAACTTTGTATACTCAAAAATATTCTTCATGTGTTCGAACTGAGCCATAACGCAGTGGAAGCAACTAAAAATATTTGTTGTGAAAAATGTGAAGTTATAATTGATTACACAACAGTAAATACATGGTTGAAGAAATTTCATTCGGAGTGCAAGAACCTAAGCAATAAGGCAAGGTCAGGTAGGCAAAAAATGGGGAATTTCACCATAGTGGAGTCGCATTCAGAGAGTATCAGGTGAATTTGAAATATGGTGTGGTTCTTTAGCTTCATGATCCCAGTAAAAGAATCCGGAGCTGTGGAATTGTGCTTCACATTACCAAAACATTGCAAAACTTTTGATTCACAAGGGTATTGGTGATTCGGGTTCAAAAGAAAAAAAGGAAAAAAATAAAAAAATAAAAAAATAAAAATCACAATAAACCTCACAATTCCCAGAAATTGCTTAAATCTTTATTCACGTCGAGTCTGGCTCTATTTTGGGTGGCACATTAGATCAGATAAAAAGGTGTACGTTCTAACATTCTATGGGGAAAAAAAAACTCCCTCTACCAAAGAAGAAAAAAAAAGAAACTGATTCTAACAAGTGAAGCTAATGATAAAAAACTTTAGCACTATGAATTGGTTAACACCTTTCATAAAAAAAACCCGCCACAAAGGCAGATTGGTTGATAAAAAGTTACAAAACTCTGTTATTTCTTGTATTCTCACGTTACCTTTACTATTACGAGATTTCAGCGTTATATATATATATATATATATATATATATATATATATATATATATATATATATATAATGACTGTAAACAAGGCGATCTTCCCAATAATAAGTGGAAAAGAATAATCTGATTGGAAAAGACTTCCGCTTTTCCAAATATGGAAAATTTGGCTAAAAAACGGATGTTACAATTTGAAGAGACGGCATATTTAACATTATATTTGATTGGTTTGGTTTCTTTGTTTAATGGCATATCAACATTTTTAGGTTATTTAATGCCAAATCTATTCTCCTAGAAGAACAGTAGTGGTACTATTTAACCAATAGCTGGGAGGATAAGGAAGTTCATACCTTTCCCAAGGGTATTTGCCCGAAAGTGAATGTAATAGCGCGACTGGAGTACGAACTCGCGTACTACGATTCCGCAGTCCATCGCTTTAAATATTACATCGCAAGGACACCTCTTATTATGTGTGATATGCGTGTATGTAAGGTATAATCAAAATGTGAGTACAGGGAATTTTTGAATTTCTAATTTTTGAATTTTTAAACCTAAATGAAAACAAAGGTAAACTTATATTGGAAAGTGAAGGTATCGAGACTAATGTCTGGACATGTAGAGTTCGTCGAGGTAAATCAGTGCTAATTCTGGATACTTTTAGTGTACCAAATGATTGACCAATTGAAACACCCCCTCCATACACAATCGACCACCCTACCACGCCATGAAAACTCCCCAGTTATAAATTTAAAAATGAATACGCAAGTAAAACTTTCAGGAATTTTTACTTATTAACTACCGATAGAATTGAAAAAGATCTATGTCAAAAATCAAGGTAATGAAAAATTAGTAAGATGAATATTATTTTTTATGTATAAAAAAAGAAAATTAAATGTTAGATATATGTATATATTTTAGATATACCGACATGTTAAATTTCAGTCGCCCTAGAATTATTTTTTGCAGTAATGTGACACGACGTGCGGTTGACTACTTAATTAATATGAAAAATTTAGAATTCATGAAATATATTTTAATTAATATATATATATATATATATATATATATATATATATCAAAAACAAAAAAGATCCTTAAAGTAAGTATCTTTTTGTTCAAGGCTTATATTGACCTAAAAAGCTCGTTGATCGTCAGTTAAGTATGAGACAATTGATTTTGATTTTAAAGGTCAGTTAAGTGCGAGACAATTGTTTTTGATTTTCAAGGTTAGCGAATTTATTTAATTTTTCGGTTGTCAACTAACTTCCTAAATCACAATGATGAAACGGGTCATTTCGTAAAATATATTTTTCTAGTCCTTATCTTGAAGGTCAATGTCAAAAGGCCGATTTAATTTTGCTCCACCTTAAATAAAGGTGAGCTGGGCATGGCTCACCCAGTCGGGTGAAGCTGAGAATTTTTTTTGTTCAACCCCATTGCTCTAAACTTTTTCCTACTGGTCAAAGCATCAAAAAGGGGTTTTCCCTCTACCTGTAAGATATTATCCTGAACTAGGATTGGCTTACCAATAGGAATATGACTCCTAATAGTCTCTTATTGGACAACCAATCAGAAACCTTTTTTAGTCCAGATATTGATCTATAAAAAATGGGACAATCAAACGAATCCTCAGAGAGGATAAGAAAAAGGGACCAAAAAGAAACTGCCAAAGAAGCATCTCTTCCATTCTAGACCCGAAGTACTCCGAACAACCTACAGACGTTACAAAATTTCAAAGTCCCAGACATTAGAGACGTTGGTATTACTCTAACCGCACTTCATCGTCACTCTTCCTCTCACGATATTCTTTCTTCTACTGTTTGCCAGGAAAGCAAAAATTGTTTGTTTGTTATTTATTGTCTCACAAATGAGTTTCAATAAAAACGATTTTTTGTTGTTGTTAAACAACGGGTTTTCTCTATTCTTTGAGTCACTAGACAATCCAGCCACTCATATTACTTGACCGTCAGAAGAAGACCCGGCTGAATTGTGTCACCCCCCCCCCTCTGTGGATCTTTCAAACACAACGTGGGCATGGAAGGATTGGACAAAGCAAACAGCCGGAAGCTAATGTGGGGTAGTCCCGAACACAACAGCCACAACAAGTACTGTGACTAGTAGTCACACCACATTGGGCTCCGTGACTAGTATAGGACCAATGTAGGAACTAAGCGTGCTGAAAGTTGGAGAACGAACCCTCGGATACTTTGCGTGTACGCGTAGATAAACTCAAAGAAAAGGTCCAATCGTCTGAACTATATATATATATATATAATATATATACGTGTGTGTTATGGGATATAGTTATCCCTCCAGCTATGGGTAAATAGTAGGGCAGACTAGGTTCTTCAGCCTTCAGGAGAAGGAAAACTCTGAATTCAAACCTGTTAAACTCCGCTTAAAAATTTACCTTGTGTCATATCCTGCCCGAGCGGAGGGGTTTGTAAATATGGGATATAGTTATCCGGAGCATCGCAACAGATTCTGTTTGAGGTCAAGCAGTGTGTAGACTTTCATTGAAAGCAGGTTACAGGGACTTGACGAAACTCGCTGCCCCACCAACCTAGATTCGTCCCTTGGGAATCTATTATTGATATTGTGATTTGAACATGAAAACTGACGTTTGCATGGAGGGCTCCACGTGGTAAAAAACTCATGTGTTCAAAGACAGAAAGGCGAACCAATAAATAACAGTTGGCGTCAAGATAGCCGCCAAACGATACAGAAAAATTGTCCAGGTGAAAAAGAATGAAGAATGAAGAAACCAGGAGGAAAACAAAGGGGAGGAGGGAAATAAGAGAAAACCCTAAAATACATCCTGAATTAATCAAGTACTACATTACTGACGAGCAAAGAATAATCGACTCTTGAAAAGATGAAATTGGGAGAACCCTCCGCTGACCAAAGAAAGTAAAGGAAGTGAATATAAAAAGGAAAGAAAAAAGAAAGGAAGATCTTTACCATGAAAAATAAAGACTATAATTTATTCCTTTGCTCCAATAATATTATTATCACGCTCTTTCATACATATTACACTCACCATTACAAGAATATAAATAATTGAATGTTTTATGATATTCATGTTTAATCGTCTTTACTCTTCTAATTTGATTCGTATCCGGGCGAAATAAATTTCTTGTTAGATAAGTTTCTTAAATTGTCTTCGGCTTACATTGGGGAATTCCCGCCTCGCTTTCATTTTAATATGTAGTGGATAAATTCCGTAAATTATTGAATGAATATTCATGTGAACGATATTTATTCTTGATATCTCATAGACCCATTTGAGCAGTATTTATAATTGCGGGTGGGGTCCAGGATAAGAAGTCGTAAAATAACTGGGAACCTCGTTTGGGAACAAGAAACTTGTCCACATTTTCGTTTCAAATTTCGTTCACTCATTCTTACTATAGTCTGGTCTGTGATTGTCTATTAAAACTAAAAAGTTCGTAAATGATTTCGAATTCGGTATTTAGGTTTTTATTATTTCATATATTTGTGTTCTATTCGTATTTTGAACTTTACGTTTTATTTAGATTTTTTTTAATGGTTAGGTTAAGTTCAGGCTGTTTTTTATAATAACGATTGCTTTGATTGTTTTTTGTAATCTTGTTTAAATCCAGATTTTATGTCTGTAGATGTTCCATTGTAGTTAACTGTCCGTGAAAAACTCTGGTCTATGTAAATGTCATATATATATATATATATATATATATATATATATATATGTAAGAGTATTGGTTGTCCCTAAATCACTTTGTGGGTATGTGTCTAACCAAGTGCAATATAATATGGAGAGTGCTCAATATCAAGGATAGAGCTATTATATAGTAATAATAAACATAATATATATATATATATATATTTAATCAATTTTCCATATAGTAATAATATATATTTCATCCATTTTCCGTGCATTATATATAT